>UZAN01052444.1:6696-17613 GCA_900618425.1 Echinostoma caproni
CATTCTTAAAATATTATTTTTGTTAATATTATCGTTCTTGTACAAGGGTCTACAACATTCAGCCAGGATTTTGAGCATTTTTCTTGTATACTACTTATGAGTAGATAACTTATAATCGCAGAATCTAGCCAAGGGATGGGGCATAATTGGTACGTCGCCGTAATTTGAATAGAAGTAGTCCTATGATTTCCCAAAAGAGTCCTGAAGAAACGGGTCCTATCTTTTCAGGGATGTTAAAGTAGACGTAGATGAGCATTTCTGTGGCATATTCTTAGGTTTTCACTTGCTAATCTCCCCTACTAGGGGAACGCTTCCAAACGTGAGATGTCTCACCTGAACAAGGGAGGAGATATTTGTTTACTTTATCTTTCCCTTATAGCGGCGAAGACGACTGGAGAGAACGAAATTCCGTGAAGAATCTCCAATGCTGAACAATCGTAGGTTACGAGGCACGTTATCAGAAGAACGAAGCATTACACAATTGTTGTATATTTCGCAAAACGAAAAACATGGGAAGAAAATATCAATCACCAGTTAAACCGTGGATCCATGAAACATTCAGGAATAGCATTTACGGGGCTAACAAAATCAGAACACTAGCAAGCCATGTGATACGCATACAAAAAAACGAAGTGATCATCAGTCCTGTCCAAGATCGAAAGTTGAGGATGAAACCTCACATTCCTCTGTCAAACAAGTAGTCGCGCATATCAATTAACAACTGTTGCGCGCCAGGTTTCACTGACATGGCGGCGTTGTACACACCAACCAGGAGACTGCGATCAGTGGCTACGGCACCCAATTCAAAGTGTTTTTCCTCCTCACCAGGAGCATTGTCGGCTCTTAGCAGAGTGCTTTTGATAACAGTGGACAATAACAGCTTATTGGTTGAATCAGTCCTCGTGTAATAACATTGTTCCATGGCAAACTGAAAATTCGGATTCACCAGTGTTGTATCCATATCCTGTGCCTGTTTGAGATTTGCGGTTAGGCGGGGGGAGCGAGAGAGGCGGAGAGACATGAATATGATTACTCAATTGAATTGCGCGGATTTGCAACTCAAAGTAATGTAATCGACATTTGTTGTGATTACTGAAATCTTATTGATTCCTCACATCAGACAGGTTTTCTTATTTTGTTTGAAAATGAATTCTTTAACTGCGGATCTACACACTCAAAAGTATTCACGTCCGTCTCATCAATCAAAGGCGTCCGCAGTCAACGTACGTTAAAACGCCACCGGTTTTCTTCCGATCAATCAATTTTTCCGTATTCCTTATATGCCCCGGCCAGATCACTTTTTAACCTGGTTAAATGTCTTTTCTACCGTTTACCATGGTCTTAATAAAAATGGTAACGATATCAATATTATAATAGATGTTTTTACTTTTCATTTTGTTTAATAATTATTGAAAATGAACATTAAACTTTCAGGGATGGATCGTGAGCATACAAAGGCAACCTGGAGAAATATCGAAAAAAAACTAGGGATTTGAAAGAAATCAAGCGGAACGCGTTTTTGAACAACTGATATGTTCCTCATTTTAGCATCGTGCTCAGGGTTATCATAGAGCCACAATCTTCTCCGTTCTATTTCAGCTTGATCATACCGTGTAGGTTAGAAGACAAGGAGTAATCTCTAAAGGGTGTAGTAAGCGGACCGCGTCATTCAAAAAGAGACATAAACTTGAATATTCTAATTTTCATCGTCCATGGTGCCGTTTTGCACTAGGAGTGTTACTTCAAAATAACTTGAGTAGCATAGCAGAAATTTTTTCAAGCCTATTTAAAATCTGTCCAGCTCTGTGATGACCCTGAGGTCAGAAACAACACTAAGAACAGATCATTAGGTCAAAGATACATCGGACTTGCTTTATTTCAAGCCCTATGAACAGTTTCTGAGGATGGTAGCGTACAGTAGAGATTGGAAGCAATCAGACAGAGAGTAACGGTTGGAAAACCAAGACGTGTGTCCTGTTCGAATGACCTTGAAAAGTATGATGAATTTCATTTCAATTAAAGCATTTCTGTCACAAACGTTTATGTTTTGCTTCAGTAGCTGGACAATGTTACACCTACTCATTTAACTCCAGTTAATTTCGCACAAGTTGACTGGCAATGCATACATGTGATTTCTTCCATTTAATAAAATACGAGTAAGTGCTTTTCAATTTCGTTGAAAGACTTTGGTTTGCTTTAGACGCTTCCGCTTTTTCAATAAGTGTTTCTAAAGGAGGTTTACTAAGGGAACTATTCAGCCATCATGTCACGCTAAAAACGATGGATTTCCCGTAGATTTTTCTCAATAGTGCCAAAGAATCAGTGATCGCTTTACTCGGGATAAAACTAGTTGAGGAAACACAATAGTCGTCGGAACTAACGGCGCGATCACTTAAAGGTGTGAAGAAGAATTTGAAGAAGGAGCGCAACATCTTCATCCATCCAATCCTCGTCCAACCCCCCCCCCCTCGCACGGTTTTTCCTACTCCAAAATCAGTTTTAATTTGCAATGCCTACTAACATCACGCATTAGCATTTATTGTGATTCCAAAATACCCTATTTGGTAACCTGAAAGGTTCTACAAGAACTCGTTTTCAATCTCTGCTGTATATGAAAATGTGGCTTGTTTATGGTTAGACGTACGCCGCCATGATTTCACACCAACAGTTGCGTGTGTTTATGTGAATGAGAATGTTTGGCAGACATTTTTAATACCACTTATATCCTGTTGAAGTATTAGGCTCGACCTTCCGATTACTCCTAAAATGTACTTGTTTTTCATTCGGTATATATCGAAGAAGGAAGAAATATTATTAACTCGTATCTAATAAAGATTCTTGTCGAATAAGAAATAAGACTGTGTGCTTGAGAAATACAGCTGATCACTGACCGCAGCTTCACTATCAATTTCCCTTGAGAGCAGAATTCATGTTCAATATCACTAGATTGAAACAGGTGTATAGGGTTTCTTAGCTTTTCAATTCCAGTTTCATCTTTCACTCGCAGTTACTTGTGCGTAGTGTGTGTGTGTGGGATACTTGATATTTGATTGATTTGACTGACTATCATTCGGACTTAACCTTCACGCACAATCCTCAGTTCATCGATTCAACCATATACTCGGAAGCACTAGACACAAGTTTCGCTCGTATTAGAGCTCATCAGTAGTGCATATCCACCGTTCCGTCCGCGAGTTGAACTCTGAACCCATCGCATGGAATGCGTGTGTTTTGCCACTGTGCCACTGTGGCAAGTCTGCCCGTAACCTACATGGAAGTTCTGACTTGGTGGAAGGCTTTCGATTGCAGTTAGCAGGTTGTCATCTGTGTCTCCCTTCGTTGCTGTCTGGCCAAATGAACTGACTGACTATCACTTAAGACAACATCTGAACAAAAATGAATTGGCAATTTGATTTAGTCATGACATAAGCTGGATCCGGAGTTCAAATCCCGGACGGGACGGTGGATATGCACTACTGATGAGCTCTAATACAAGCAAAACTCGTGTCTAGTGCTTCCGATTGTATGGTTTAGTTGATGAACTGAGGACTGTGCGTGAAGGTGAAGTCTGAAGCATAGTTAATTAAATCAATCAATAATTCCAGCTTCGTTTGTTATATGCACGACAAGATACATCATTTTTATCATCATCAATTTTATTTCCTTTTATTGCATAAACAATAATACAATTTTCCGGAAGGGAGAAGCGGCCAATCATAGGGCCGCCATAAACGCAATGGGGAAAGTTAGGTGACGGTGGTGGGGTTCGAACATACGTCCTCTGACGTGATAACTTTGTGACCGGGCCACTATGTAATCTAATCAAGTCCTCCACTAACCACACGTAATAAAACACTTGATCACCACCTCGAATACTTCACTGTTCCACAGCACTTCTGAAATGAATAACGATGCAGCGAATTTTCCCTTCGTTTACACTAACGTTGCTAGATTGTCTTGAGTTATGCACTGTGATTCAAGTGTTTTATTCCTCGACCGATTTTAGGATTCATCGCATAGCTACTCGTTAGTAAGATAAGCATCGATATTAACTTAAGTGACCACCCACGAGACTTCATCTTCATCCACAGTTCAGTAAACATCTGACACCGGTTTCTATCCGATTGGAGTTCATCGGATTCTACTGCTTTCAACAGAAAAGAAAACTAAACATTCCCATTTCGTATTAGATCCCTCAAATATCACTGAAGGAATAGACATGTGACATTGTCGCTCTAAATGTTGGCACACGTGGATTCGATAGGTTTTCATATCGATTATTCAAGCCACCGTAGAATGCTTCCATTATCTGATATTCAATCTAGAACAGAGTGTTCGCATCGTCGTTAACATGCGTACATAATAAACGTCTATTATTGTGGGACGAACATGGTGGAAGCTCCAAGGATTCGCTCGTTATTCAGTACATCTCTCATGTACGGTGTTTTCCACATAAGAAAAAATGGAGAAAAAGATGTTAATGGCCATCTTGATGGATTTATTTTTTTGTGAGGGGGGAGTTGTAAAGGGAAGGAACATGATTGACTGCGATAGTGCAAGATGCGAGAAACTGCGAATAAATACGAGTGGTTATGAGAGTGACGTGACCCAACTAATGCAAACTACTTAGCTTACTCTCATTCACCTGTAAATGCACATTTACATGATCATGTGAACGGAAGAAGCATAAGTGTTGAAATGAGTCATGTGAACAAAGTTTTGGACAAGTGAGTTGAGTGATTTGTGTTTGATTAGGAGTTGGGGTCAAGTAAGATAAGAAAATTTGATATGGGGTGAACTGGACCAAACGATTTGGTGAATGTGGTGAACTAGGGAGGGGGAGGGAAGGTCATGTCACGTCATGCCATGGTAGGGTGGTATCAAGTGTGATATCATCACTACCATGGCAAAAACAGTTGCATCACAAATGTTTTTTGAACACATAATTGCGGATACAGTTGGCAAGACAGACTTTCGGTCATAGTTCCGATGTAGCATCAAGCTAACCGAACTAATATGTCAATCAATGCAATCACGACCTCTGTTACACTCATGTAGGCGGTGAACTAAATCTTTTTCAATTTAAGATGTCCGAATATCAATTTAAGATGTTATATTGCTATGTTAACAGTACAATAGTGCGATTGCTCCATCGTTGTCCTGCACTTTTTGTGATGACCTTGTTTTAACGTGCAGTAGTCCATCCGTATAATGAAGGCAAGTCTGACATGCATTCGAAGTTCACTGGGTCTGCTCCAGATTCGCGGTTATAGACAAAGGTGTGGTTTCTCGCTCAGGTTAGCTGGACAAGCACTAGGTCCCTTGTTGCAACTGGACTATCCGACCGATCGATAAATGAATCCATTCGGTCGTGCTATTTTCGGGCCTACATAGGAGAAGGATAAGTTCTCAATCCGATGCTGCTTAAGAGTTGGTAGAGAATCACCACAAGAGAATCAGTTGTGGAACGATGAACCAAGTGGGGAATTCTGAATGGAAACGTTCAAGCGATGATGACGCTGGGCAAACTTTAGGCTTGGCCAAGACACACGCAGTGTTTTTCTAAACGGGTTCGGTAAACGAATAATCATAGTTAAACCTTGAATTTGTCTTAAGTACGGACTGAAATATCCACTTTTACAGGCCAACGCAAATTTTACCAACTGGTTTTGTTTGCATTGAATGATCTTGCTAACTACGTCAGAGATAGAATTCCAGAGGAGAGCACGAATATTATGGAAGATGCATATTTGTTTCATAAAATTTGTTCAATGTGTTTTCCATCCTGCTGCTTGTATAGCGAAGAAAGTTTTCTTTCACCTTCAGAATAGTAACAGTTGAAACACCTTAGCACTGTTTTAGCTTCTCGTTCGTTCTCCATTATGGGGAATAAACGGTTTGCTTTAAATATTTGGTCAATGATTCTGGGCCCCTACTGGAATTTCGCGCGTGGTACCTGACATACTTGGATGCGTTTTCACGAATGATGCCATTTTATATGTGAAAGGAAAGGTTTCAAACTCCATTCATTGGTCCGATGGAAACCCAAGACAGTCGGTTGGCTCAAAATCGTTTCGTCGTCCCAAGGTGTTAGTATGGACCATACCTTTTTCAATTTAAGATAGTATAAACTCACGCGGATCAGCAACAGAATTGTGTCGATCTGTTCCGCAGAAGGGGTGAAATCCTCCGGCCCGTACGCGTAGATAGTCCGCGTGACGCGATCGCACAGTGCAGCTTTCAGAATCAGTCCAGAGTGTAAGATACTTTTATAAATCAAGTCGTGCCACACGTCCGCATTCGAGGTTTGATCAAACTGTTCGGCAAGTCATCCAAATATCAGATGGAAAGTGTTTGTGGTTGCGGGTCCCAGAAACCGATTCGAATGGATAGAATGAGAGCACGCGGAGGAAAAGGGAAGGAAATTGATCAAAAACTATTCAAAAGTTATTTAGCCACATTATCGCCCAGTAGAATGATACGAACGCGAGCTCACATATCGTTATTCTATTCCCAAATAATATATAATATAATGTATATGGGAATAACCACGGTGAACAGCTTAAACATGTGATTTTGACTGGAAAATATTATAGTTGACTACTAAGTATCAGCTTCTGCGGAACGTCAATAGGAGAATAAATTTGACGGAGGTGGTCAAATTCTTAATTCAGGCATGTGCAGAACCATTCATTTGTGATCTTGCTGTTTATCTCTGTCACCGGGGAAGGACTCGGAGTAGACAGACAGTCAGACAGGAATACTTCACCGGCCGAGACATATGTAGTGATGTCTAACCTGGGTAACCGGGTAACCAACTGTCATTGGTTAAAACTATTTATACAAGCAAGTTTTGATAACTACAGTAGTAAAATGGACAGTAGTGAGGGAAGCGGGGGAGACGGTGGGGTGGGGTGGGAAATCAGTTCCATGGCAGTCTGACTGATTGTGTAATATTGTGTAATATTGGGTTACGTAACTTATAAACGTTTCAGGACTAGATTCCATAAGTGTGTATTGTTCAAATTCCAATTTGATCCAGTTTTACACAAGTTTACCGTGTAAACAGGAACTTATTCCAAACACCAAGGGTCGACCAATTCTCACCTCTAAATAAGTGCTTTGATAAGACTGGTAAGTGGAGGCCTACTGCAATGCTACCAATGGTCCTCAAATTTCACACGTTGAAGGTCAACTCGTTGCTTTTCAGAGAAATCAGACCAAATTCTGTGTTCGAGCACTCTGAATCACCGCGACGTTCTTTTTAGTATAATCGTAGACAACGCATTCAGCATTTCATTGCCAATTTAAATTTGATAAAAATGCTTCACGTGGCTGTATGCGAATTTTTCGACAGTAATAAGTCATAATAAATCCCAATATTTTTCTGTCTTCCCACCCCGAACTGTGGTCATGATATTCAGATTTTATGGTTTTATTTTATCAAACAACTATTCATTACCGATTCCTGCGAGATACGCAAAAAGATCTAATCCTCTTGATTGCCAAACATATTCCCATTGAACTTTTGAGAAGGCCCCGGACGTACTTCTGAAGAGGAATGGGAATCAGGCAGGTGATATCATTATCCAGTTTGCCTTTTTAAAGCATTTTTTGTATTTTCAAAACACCATTTTATCTACTTCTTTAGCATCAATAAGTTAAACCATTGAACTTAATTGGTGTCCCCAAATAAATGGATGAACTGACAGTCGGTCATTTTTAGACATTTCACTTACAAAGCTTGTGGATGGCCTATGGCAGTGAACTATTTACGTACCGCCCCGAAACTCTACGCGGTTGTTATCTCCAAATCTGAAGTTTCGCTTCGGTAGCTTACAGGTGCACAACAGTTCCTGTAAACCTCAACTACTGCAAAACGAGGAAGAAAATTATTTATTAGAAAAGCCTTTCAAGCTGATGTTTCTCGTGAAAACCTCACTGGGCGCCATAGAAACCCGGGAAAGGACTCCACTCTGACATGATTGCACCCAAAGGTGATCATATTTGCAACCGTGAATGTATCGACCGAGCATTGTGCAAACCCCAAAGAAGTGTGAAGTTTCATTCTCAATTTGATTGTCAAACTGACCCAGATCTTATTCACATGTTGTCGTCCAGTTTACTTCAGGTAATAGCCCCGGGAATGAACATTGCTGGACTCCAACAATTACTAGGCGCACTGGGTTGTGCACGCATGGATTCATTTGACGAACAACAACAACAACAAACAAAACGTGGCGAAAAATCACATGGGACGCTCTCCATTCAACAGACCAACTAGCTGACCATTTAACTTAAAAGATGATCAAACTTTAGATGGACGCAGGGGATGAAGTTTCGTTTCTTGTTTAAAAGTTCATGCACTAAATACTACTTATTATTTCCGTTTTACGTGAACTCATATCATTAACCTGGATGACCTTGAAGTTTTCTGCGCGAGTTCGNNNNGTTAAGGAATCATTGAGGAATAGAAAGATGTAAAACCCGGTCAACTAATCAAGGAAAATGATAAAATGAGAGTTTCGGCTACGTCGGTAAGCGAATTCGATTGAGGAGTATGATTATCGTCAATGGTGATAATGATTTTGGCCAGATGGTTTGTCTGCGCACATGGACTGGTTAACAAAACCGTGTAAAACGATGCGCGTGAAACACGTCTATTTACATCTGAATGCTGTGTTCTCCAATTCAAATGGCATTTGTTTTCTACCCCCAAACTCGCTTTGGAATTTCGTGTAAACTTGCTGATATTCAAATATTTGAGGAAGAGTGATCACTTTTGAACCGTTCTATCGTTTAGTGGCAACATAATACAAGTAGTAAACTAATAATGTGATATTATCTGTGGAAGAAATGTGTATCCAGATATCATTCAAGCTCTCATTGCCAGTAATCAATGGGTTGATAGCACAGACGGATAGATGGTATCACCTGCAACAGTTGGTATGAAACTCGATAGGCTGGTGTACATACATGCATGGTAGCTTGAGAAAATTTCGATGAATCTACACTAGTGTCAATTTCTATCGGGCATTAAAAATGTTTGAGTGGTTTCCGAATATCTTCAGTTATGCGTATGCGTGCGACACAGTAACAAACCGTATGAATAATCCCCTTTTTGTATAAAACCTTTCCAGTTTGTTTTGAGTACTATTTGAACTAGAGAGAGAATATTATTATTATATTATTGTTTGATCATGAACGAAGCGGTCGACTTGTACCGTTTCCAACTGTACCCGAACCCATTTGAAAAACGAACAGTTCTGGTAGTCCGATGGATCACAAAAATGTCGAATACTAGCCCGGATTTCTGACTGAGGAAAACGACTCGGTATTCTAAACTCGTTCACACCGAAGTCAATCAGAACAGCCGATAAAAACAATCACGTCTTGATCATCTTCTATGTGGTGTGCTCAATGCTTTCAGCTTGTGTAACACAAATGCAAAAAGCAGTAATAGTTTACCAATCACAGCACTCACTGCATTGCTTTAAAAATTAAAATCTCAGGACGAGGCGCGGAGTAGATTAAATTATACGAAAGTAACTGGAATATTCAAATGAAGAGAGTTAGGTTAGTGTTTGATTATACTATCATTGGATGTCCATTACCATTTGCGACGGTTTTGGCCTATTCGATGAAATCCTTATTAACTCTATCCAACAAAAATTTTATGATCAAATTTCTGATTGTTTGTATTCTACCCCAACTGTTTGTAAAACAATTCCACATTTCGTTTAAGTTTAAGTAATTTTTATTGAGTGTTTTTTCTATCTTCGTGAAACACAGCAGTACTGGGGTTGAATATTTCTGCAAGAATTTTTCATTTGATTTGATCGGATGACTATTCAAGCTGGGCCGAATCTCAAACATGTTTCAAGTTTCGACTCCTCTCTGTGTATGACCATCTCTGCAAAGAAACCGAATCGTTCCGTGACTCACAACTCTACTGTCCTCAATAAAGACTTTTCTTGCATCATTTAAATTTTACCTTTTGTTTCTTTTATTGTTCTTTTTGTTCTTTGCATAGATATTGGATAAATGCGTAAAGTAGCGAGGGTTCCATTTCTCAGATGCAGAAGATAACGGATTGACGAAAAAGAGCAACATGTCACGTGGTCGTAGTCTGGAAAAAGCAGCTGATCTCGTGGTGATTGAATCATCCATCATACTTGAACGGCGATTCGCTAAAAAAACCTACCGCGTTAGTGAAGAGAGCACGTGTACTCTTAGCCTGTCGTCATTTGTGAAACCCGTGGCGTGATCTACGACGCTTGTGAAACCTAGTAGTCGTTTTAGTACCGAGAGAGAGAGGCAGAAACTTACAGAGGACAGTGCACTTTACAGTCTATAGTGGGATTGAGAGTAGTTATTGCTGTAAGCTCTCCTGTAGGCTCGAAGCAAATTACACACTACCCATGCACTAGTTCTAACACAGAGGGATAAAAAGGTGATCTGATGATAAGAAGAAACTTCAAAGTGAACGGTGGAAGAAAACCGCTTTTCCCACCTTACAGGGGACTATTGTCCGTAAGAATTTAACTATACCATTAAACCGCGAAAATAAAACCTCGAAAAAAAACGACTGATCTGTGCCAAAGTCATCCGGAACGGTTCAATTTACCCATCCGATCCAGTCCAATTTTGTCAATCGTTCGTATGTTTTCTACTTCGTTCATCTCCATGTCTTTTTTCACTGTACATTAAGAGCCTTCCCATCCCTTTTAGCTTTATCATATGCAAGTATGTTGATGACATCGTGGTCGATGGTTGTGCCTCGACTGTTCCTGTCGACTGATCCTGATTCTGTCAACTTCAAGTTTGTCCAAATAAAATTTTTAGTTGGTCGACGCCCGGATTTTTAATGCTCAATGTAGATAAATGTATGGATATTTCTTTTAGCCTTAAAATAGG
>UZAN01052446.1:2020-17605 GCA_900618425.1 Echinostoma caproni
GGAAAGAGGAAGGTGTGTACGGGGATGAATGCTTTTTTCTCTAATTGAGTAAAGCTGTGAATGCGAATTTGTTAATGAGAGAAAGTTCTTATTTCACGGTTGTTTGGTGTTGTACTACTCGGTCGCTTAGCCCAGAGTGGGTTTTGCTCGAGGGTACACTCTAGCTTTTACGCACCCAAGCGCGAACTACTGGGCAGTAGTCTTGATTCAAATGAGCAGGTAGTCGGTTCGTTCACCTCCTCTGGAGAACCTTGTCGAATAGACAGAAATCAACAACGGGGGAGGGGGTATACCGATATTCAGTGAAGGACCACATTCACCACGTCAAAAGACACAGGTGGAGTTTTGTAGGGAGAACCTTTGTCAAGTGCAAACCCACCGCGTCCTCGAGCACCGCTGCTCATCGTCCCCGACCTCTTCTTCAGTTACCCTAAAACCACCTGATTTACGGCTAACCGCGAGTTGGTGACCATTCCCCTATCCGCGACCTGGGGAAAGGCTCGGCTGCATACAGCTCTGCTCTTGTTCAGTTTCAGTAGCAGATGCAGGTGATCGCACAGATAATTCTTACCTCGATCCCACGAAAACTGTCTACTGAAATGTTGCGGTAAACCTTATCAAATTGCAGTAGATTTGATGAACCTCGAACGTTTCAACAGAATATACATTCCATTCTAGTTCTTAACCTCAATTACTAGAAAGTGCGTATCACAGATATTATCAAACTCCGGAGACGTCATGATAGGTTGTGTAAACATTAAGTCGAAAATCCACAGAGGTGAGAATTTAACACGGTTAGCTATCTCCAGTACCATATACCAACAGAAAGCGGTTTAAGGGAAGGTCCAAAACAAACATATCAAGAAATTACGAGGCTAGAATATTATTAGTATATCTTAAATTCGAAAGCTGATTTCACCTTGCGATGACAACTGGCAAACCGCAGAAATTCACATGATGCAACCATTGAAAATAATTGAAGTAGTCGTATATCGATTTTGACTACTAACACAAATACAAGTAGCGTGCACATAAATTCCAAAAGAGGAGATTCCGACCAGTGAAATGATAAAGATGGTTATGATCGCTCAACCGTTGTGACAAACTAGGATTTGGCACCATTGGATTACCGCGTTCTGCATGTAAAACAAAAAACGGCACCAATATTTTTTCTTGATCAGGATCTTCAATTAGCTCCCTTGGGAGCCCGGTAGACCATGAAGGCTAAGAGATCACCTTGTTTTACAAAATAAATTGAAATCAATAACTAAGTCACACGGAATCATGTGATACAAGGAGTAATACAAATAAGCAACACCGGCGCACTATGATATTCCTCTTTTTATTATCAAACACTGGGGCTGTTTCACTTGTCACTGTCTTAACTAAGTCAACACATGAAAATAATTGGCGTTCTCTAGTGGAGAACATCTTGATTGAAAGCACTCAGTCAATAAGGTAACCCAGATCACTAAAACAGAAACTCTGTAACCGTAACGTATTACAATGGTAAAGCAACCAGCATTTCTACCGACAGTTTGGACGTTATTAAAGCTATGAACGAATAATGCGTGATAAAATTCTCAAACAGAACAAAGAAAACGTGAATGGAAGCACTGTGCAGATGTTTCAATGCTATTGGCTTTCATCAATTCAGTTATCCTTTTGTCGTATGGGACGGAATTCCGCGTGCAATAGAATTAAATTTTCCACTTATCGACTGTAACCGTGAATCAGATGCCAACCAATTTGTATGTCTAGGGGCTGGTGCTGAGATGATCGAGGTCAGATGCTCATAGCATAGCATGCTTGCCAACAGATTACATGGATAAAGGGTCCGGCCTGGCAGGTAGTTCGCTTACGATGTACCAGTGGGGCCTCAGTTAGAGCAATGAATTAACGATACTGATGAGGTTAGGTATTCACATGGTAAGTAGAAAATTATTAGGAAGACAAAGACACTTCTAATCACCGACTTTCGTGGATACTGATGACAACACTATGCCGAATGTCAGAATCACAGTTCCTTGTTAGTCCTTTCACAAACTCGTTCACCTTACTAGTATTCAAAACATTGCTTCCGAAAACCTCAGTATGGTTGGGAGTCTGAGGAAGCCTTTCTCACTGACTTCCCGTGGTAATATTTTCTTACCAAAGTGAGAGGACGAAAAGTCAACATCCGGGTTGGCGAAGCACTGACAGTTCACTTAACAAAGTTGGCTAAAAACCCTGATTCCAAACCAATCAAGAAGAGGTGTACGAACCGCACCTTCCTGGTTGTGGCGGAGGGGCACCGGTTCGATTGAATTGCAAGTCGTATTGGGCACCTTGGGGCGTTTAACCTCATCCACACCGCCCTTCTGCTTTGCGAGTCAGGATTTGGCTAGCTAAAGGCTCCGGTTGTGAATTACCTCCTAAAATAGGAAGTAGGCCGCGGTCATATAAAGGTTACGCGGAAAACTACAGACATGGAGATGATAGGCAGCCGTTCGAAAGCGGATCGCAAGAAAACTCACCTGCATTGGCCTGGGCAAACCGGACAAGATCGCACCTAAGCGTGCGCGTTCAAAGCGTAGGCGGCATCCATGCGTGAGTTCTAAATCCCCCGAGGCTACTGCACTTTTCACAATTGACAAACAAACTTCAAATCTGCCAAACAACAATTTGAACAATTTCCTGTTTATAAAGATCATTGATTTGCTTGAGATACAGCCCGGACTCAGATTTTTGTGAAACACAGGAAATATACTCGAAACGTTAAAATAATTTATCGGCTGAAATGGCTGAGCCATGAAACAATAAATAGCCTGAAGACCACCTGTTAGAAAAGGTCAGAATTCGGATAACAGAGATTTGGTCATTCGAGAGATCGACCGGGGTGAGTAGGCAATACAAAGTTGTCTTGAGGAATCCACAACCGGAGCGGAAAAGCCGCAATCCATTAGGAGCCGGTGTCTAGTTCATCGGATCATACGCCCTTTGGACGGCATCAAACGTCCAAGGTGTCCAATACACCTCGACGCTTAATCGAGCCGGTGACCACTGCCACAACCGGGAAGGTATGTGTGGTTCGTACGCCTTCTCTTAGTTGGTTTGGAATCAGGGTTTTTGTCCAACTCCCCTAGGTGAACTACCAATGGTTCACCAACCCGGTTATAGCCCCGGATGTCGGCTTTTCGTCCTCTCACATGGTAGGGAACACTTCTGCCACGAGAAGGCAATGAGTGGAGCTTCCTCAGCCGAGGTTATTTGAGACTCTTGGTCGTATGGGAGCATTTCGTGAGGTGCAAGGGAAGAGTGACCGCAACCGCAACCCACGGCACCCTCCTCCGACCATACTGAGACTTTTGGAGGCACCGATCTTAATCGTTAATCGTGACCGAACCGGACTACTATATGAAACACTTGATCCTCAAACACTTCTAATCGAAACTGTTCATCACCCTAGGTTCATGCGAACGTATTACTGCTCTCTTCCCACACAATAACACCGATCCCTCGGGGATGTGGGTCACAGGACTAACGTGCAAATCCCGGGTGCATAGAACTGATAATGCGATGTGCAACACCCCCGCCTCCCTTCCCGCCGCACACACACACACAATGATCCATTCCACATATTTTAGTGTTTCGTTCGCAACCGCTCAATTTTATCCTCGAACTTAACTTGTACCGGTATGATTACGATTTACTGAAAACAATCGATGGATGTTTTTCGAAAGCTGAAACAAAAATAACTTCAATTTTTGAAGCATATTAATTAATTCCAAATTTGGACCGACAGATTGTGTGTGTTGTGTCTTGTATTGTGCACTATCAATTATTGCACAGCGAAATTTGTGCGAACAATGCTAGTCACCAATCACCATGATCTGACCTGACTTTGGTTTCTCATTCGTCCAACATGACACTGAATACAACTCAACGAGGCCGTTTGTGGACGTTCATGTGAGGTGATTGATCACTTTACAGCACAGACCCAGATAATTTTAGCTAACTAACTGACTGACGATGAATGCGGCCGACTAAGATCATGATGATGGATGGATGGACAGATGAGTAGGCGGGTGATGAACTGTACTGTGTGTGTTTCCCACATCTCCCCTCCCCAGGGGAAAACATAACCGTATGTGTACACATTAGTTCATTGTGTTACAAAGAAGACCCACATAAATGACGGTGGTGGAAGTGGTGTTTCAATAGTCCCTCCCTCCCAAACTGCTCATACATTGGCGCTAACGACCTCATTAGCGTTGACACCTGGAGCGGACAACAGGATCAGTGGACCATTTGTGTTCGGTGAAACCATTGGGGGTATTGGAAAGGGGTTCGGGCGCCTCCATTATAACAATGCCATTCTCGCCCGCCCGCCAACTCGCTAGCCCTCCAGTTCATTTGGCCCACATTTGTACACGTAAACATTTCGCTTCGGGCAAGAAACATTTTGACGACGAAACACGGCGATGATCGTACAGTTCACTCAGTTCTCTTCCCCACCCCCCGACCAACTCCCCAACATTCACATAAAGCTCATACCCGATGAAGTTGACAGCTATTGAACGGCAGAACTATGTAGACGAATCTGCGACCGCGAGAAAGCACATGATAATCTCGTGAATTCTGTTGCAAACTGGCGGTAGCACATGTGTGTTCACCAGATTGATCTTGTCATCTCAGGATACGAGAAACTGCTTTCCTTGTTCGTAATACTGGTTATGCTTCTTGGCTGCTTTTCACACAACGCAGGTAAGGAAACTTCTGTATACTGTGCAAAAAACTTGACCGCGATCTGTGTGCGGGGCTGAGGAGGGGACGTGACCAAACATAATTAGCGATCTCTCGACGGATCGTATTGACTCACCGGTCTGACACGTTCCCAGCGGTGGTTGTACACGACAGCCGGTAAAACTAGCCTAGATGTCATTTCTCCTCGTTGTGCTGGTTCGTTTGTGGAGAAATTTAACAAACGCTTCAATCCGCTTTTTTCAATACTTATCTGTGAGCGAATTCGACCTAATCCTATCGCGATCTGATGTAGCATTCGTGTGGCAAGTGATCGAAACTTATGGGATCACGAGAGTTCGGCTAGGGGAATGGAACGGAGCTGAAGGAAAATACACCAGAAATCTTTCTCAAAGGATAAAGGAGGAGGGTGATTCACTATTCATTCTAAATGGTATGGGGAGCTACAAGTGGTTTTTCATTTATTTTGCCGCCAAGAATTAATCATATAATTCAATCAAATCCTTCATTCCTCTCGGTACTTCCTTTTAGTGAATACGTGATTAGGCAAACATAATCTCAGGGAGGAAAAAGCGACCAATCAATGTGGGGATAGTTCGTGGCAATAAGAATATCAGACAACGGTTGTGGGGTTCGATCACATGAACTCTGGGACGATGCGAACGTAACCAGAATCATTTGACTAACCCCGTCGTTTCACTTTCATGTTTATCTACTACCTAGGTTCTACCAGAGATGGATGGGGAAAGTTAACCCGGTACATCATGGAGTCTGGTCCACATTTCCGCCTTCCTAACCACATACTATGAAAACCCCTTTCACTCTATACTCACCTTAGCCATACTAATCAAATAATCCATCCTGACCCGTTTTTGGTCAGAAGATGCGAACAAACTACTGAAATGGAAGCCGTTGCAGTTGTGATTGTCCGGAATGATTAGACTGAGTGTGCTACGCACACTGTTCCTTTGGTTTAGTCGTTGAATTCAGAGCACAATCGGTTTATAACAATTAGGATGGAATAAACGACTTATAGATTGCTCACAAAAACACGGAACTAGCCCAAACATGTTAGGTGAGCGACACAGTTATCACTTGTGATCCCCATACTCTAGCATGGTTGCCAATGTCTTCTTGCAATGCGCCAAAGTTCGATTGCCGATTCGTTTTGAAGTGTTTGATGATTAAGCCTGAAGAAAAATCCTTTTTCCGCCAATAATTTTTTATCAACTAACGCACAGGTCTGAGTTAAACTTTTGCGCTTAGAAAATCATGGTACAATAATCTTTATGAAGAAAGAAAAACGTTCCATGATTTGCATGTGGGCGGAATACTGCCAGGTTGCCCACACCAAGGCAGATGAATTGTCTTGAGGAATCCACAACCGGAGCCTTCGGCTAGCCAAAGCCTGACCCGCAAGGCAGCGGGGCGGTGCGGGAAAGCCGCAATCCATTAGGAGCCGGTGTCTAGTTCATCGGATCATACGCCCTTTGGACGGCATCAAACGTCCAAGGTGTCCAATACACCTCGACGCTTAATCGAGCCGGTGACCACTGCCACAACCGGGAAGGTATGTGTGGTTCGTACGCCTTCTCTTAGTTGGTTTGGAATCAGGGTTTTTGTCCAACTCCCCTAGGTGAACTACCAATGGTTCACCAACCCGGTTATAGCCCCGGATGTCGGCATGCTCACCATAGCTTTAACGGACAATTGGCGATGCCAAATCCTGACATACCCTTTTTTGTTGTCGGTGGGTTCAAAACAAAGGTAATGGTTTTTTTCAAAGGATAGGGTCTTCTGTCTACCCTTGGGGTAGATGATCAATGGATGTGCAAAGGAGGATCAGAGCCTTATTGATTTCCTTCTTGTGCATCTCAAAATTGAACCGATGAAGTACGAAATGGTTTGAGTGTCAGTATTATTTGCACGTGTAGGTCTGGTTTACCTCAGAATTAATTGATTGAAATCATCCCTCTCCGCCAAGTCGTGGTCTGACCGCCGCGGTGCTTCTTTCAACCTTGCCCAACATGTGCAAAAAAGAGCACGAGGAGGTAGACGATGAGCAGGCATACACAAAACGTGGCAAAGCCGTCAGAGGCGGTCTGGAGCGAGCATTTATTTAGAGAACGACAATCATTATTCAACAGGATGACGAATTCCGTCATCGCCCACACAATTTTCCCCCAGACACGAGCAGTGCTTCGAAAACATCGGTAGCCGATTACAATCCTCACCGCGGAGAGGCCAGAGCCACCAACTGTAAGGCAGAACACTACAAACCGAGGCGACATACACCTTTCCCTTAAGGGACAGTTGGATGTCACTGCGGCAAACCAGGTGTCGCATGTTGGCGAAAGCTGCTCTGGCTTTTGCTATTCAGGATGTGATCTCCTCCCCAAAATTATCACCAGCTACGATCAAGCTCCCGAGGTACTTAAAGTTCTCAACCACATCCAGCTGATCACCATAGAGGGTGAGTGCAGACCAAGGCTGCTGTCAGTCTTGTGCCAGCGCTTTCTACTTGGATGATGCAAAGCAAATACCATTCCTGGATAACTAGATCACCAAAGCGTGCTGGATTGTCTGCGTATTTCACCGAACAAGGCGATATCATCGGCACTTTCTGGGTCAAGGATTCTGTTCCCTGGTAGGAGTTCTACTTCACCGTTTGCTAGACGGGAAAAAAACATTATGTACAACATTCTCTATGGCAAAGGTGAGAGGAAATGGGGATATAGGGCAGCCTTGTCGCACTCCACTGGAGACGGAGAAGGGTGATGAATGTTGGTTATAGACCCTAACCCGATCGGATCGACACCTACTCCGCAGGTAGTCAATTACTATAGAAACAGGTCCATGCTGCGGTCCTATCGATGGGTTTGAACGTCTACGACGAGAATGATCATGGGCTTGTGGCAAGCATGACAGTACTCCGGTAAATGTCTGAGGGCGAAGACTTGATCGATGCATCCACGACCGGCGCGAAACCCAGCCTGCTCCTCAAGTGTATTGTACAGTCTACGAAGAATGACGGACGCTAACAGATCCGAGGCTTTGGGATAAGGCCTATTTCTCTATGGTTGGCGAAAACAATACGCATACCCTTTGCAAAGATGAAACAACAGTCTACTCTCCTCTCCACTTTACAAGCACTGATGATGTCACCTCAGCTGGTGATGAAACGTTTGCAAACAAATTGCCAGGCTCGACGAACAGCCGAAATAGAATTCAGTTCACCCGAGTGAGGTGCGGTTTCCGTCCGTGGAGAAGAACGCATATATAAACGAGCGGGTACAGGCAGAACACTGCCACTTCACAAGCACTGATGATGTCACCTCAGCTGGTGATGAAACGTTTGCAAACAAATTGCCAGGCTCGGAGAACAGGCGAAATGGAATTCAGTTCACCCGAGCTACGAGAACCGATTTTCAATATTTTGTCAATAGAAAATGTATAAAGGGATTTCAGGGATGATGGAAGACCATGAGCTGATAAAATGGATCGCTAATGCGAATGCTTTCGGAACACTGGATCGCGGCATTCTCATTAAACGTATTTCAGATTATGATCTGGAACCTAATTTGCTTTATCTAATAATCAATTACTTCACTCATAGGACGTAATACACTTCTTGTAGTGGTAAATCTTTCTCCCTGCTGTAAGTTAATTCTAGGGTCCTTCAGGGTGCTATTTTGTCTCCATTTATCTTTTCACTATACATCAAGGATCTTCCCATCCCTCCCAACTTTATAGCTTGCTGGTATGCTGATGACGTGGTGGTCGATTGTCCCTCGACTGATCGTGACTGTTTCTTCCAACTTCAAGTTTGTCTAAATAAAAATTTTAGTTGGTCGACACCCCGGTCTTTAGCGCTCAATGTAGATAAATGTTTAGACGTTTCGTTTAGCCTTAAAACAGGCACACATTACCAAACCCTTTTGAGTAATTAGCCTGAACTTTCTGCTGATAGTAATATCATCCCCAATGCTAACTTTGTGAAATATCTTGCAGTTAATTTGTCACAATCTGTCTTGGTCCAAACATGTTGAAAACATTTATATTCGGGTTCGTAAGCTATCCTTCTACGCTTTTAGGCTTAAAAAGCTCGGCGTTCTCTTAAACGTAATTTTTAAATTTTTGACTGCATGCATTCTTCCACACTGGTTGTACTGTTCCCCGTATATTTTCCTGGTCTGAAAGAGAAAGACTTTATTCGCTTTTCCAGTTCTCTTAAACTTTTTTCCCGTCGCACAAGGCATTTCAAAGACCGTTTTGGTTGACTTTATTGTGAGCAAGCATTTTGATTCATGAGACAGATTTATCAGCCATATACTGTCAGATGACGAACACTTCCAGTATGTCCATCTGAATAAATCGGTGTTTCATCCGAGTACGCGTTCCAAATTTAGGATTGTTTGCGCACACACCACCACACAAAAAAACAGCATGATCCCTTATTTTTCTCCTATCTTGGTCAACCGAGTAAATCGTAGTAGTAGTAGTAGTAGTAAATAGTATTATTACTGACTTGAATAAATATCAGTTACATTAGAATTTTATCACATCCATTTGTTTTTCATTTAGGAAATGTATATTTATTTTTTTTGTTAAAAAAACAGGACGAATTCAACTTCGAAATTTCTTTATTATATGATAGGTGAAGTATTCAGTGACATCCCTGTCTCAGTCTGGCCCTAATCGTCGAAGAATATATTAATTTACTGCATCGAACCCGCTCATTGCAATCCAATTTCCCTAGTTCTTTCTGTGGTAGGCAGCTGAACTATCATCTGGCTTGAAACCTCACGTATTCTATTTGGGGCCGAATCTCATGCACCATTCCGAGTATCCGGGGCTCAGGTAGTCAGTTCCCATTGCTGAACAGTCGGTTCCGGTGACTATGGCGTTCAGTCCATCTCCCGAAATGTTTTGAACGGGTCTGGTAATCCTGGCCTACGAGATGACGCTCACCGCGGAGCGACACGTTACAGTTTTAGGACAATTGTGATCAATCAAGCTTCATGGATGACGTCAGCAAAGCGTGTACTGGACTATATAACATAGGTCGATTGTAACAGCCAATGAGAACCGGTGCGGGCCAGACAACAGCTGAATAAGGGCAGAAATACTAGAACGCGATTGATAGAGGCTTGGAGGATCAATGAGTTTGTTTTTTACATATTATTCAGTTGCTCTTATTTCTTTCAATAAACGAACTACTACCCCTGTGGCCTTTTCCTCGCGTCTCGGTTACCTGGGATACTGTCGTGCAAGTACCAGTGTGATCCAGTGCTTACGTGAGGTCGATGAATGCCAATCAGGAATTCGTATTCCGCGTTTATTTCATACTACTACTGCTACTACTATTACTACAATCACTGCAACGGGCTTGGAGGAGGCTGGGGTGTAATGATTGTGGTAGTAGTAGTGGTAGTAATACGCACGGAATTCGGAACACCAACCACGCAATATGAATTACAGGACCCGAATCGATAATCAGCTATCACGGACGGGATCGCAGAAGCAATGTCCCACGAGACGCGAGGAAAAGGCCAGAGGACAGGCAGTAAGTAGTTCGTGTATTGGAAGAAATAAAGGTGATTAAATAATATGTACAAAGGGAGATTATTGGCTACCTGGGCATCCACCAATTGGATTGCAACACTGCTTGCATAATCTTGCTTCTGCCTGCCTTGCCTAGGATTGGCTGACACCATTCGCCAATGACGTGTATTCAGGAGCTATGCACGTGCTATTGACGTCAGCATTCGAATTTGATCGATCGACAATGTCCTGAAACTGTACCGTACCGCTCCAGGGTAGGCGCCATCGCGTAGGTCTGAATCACCACAGGGAGTCAACGAATAACGAATCACATGATGCATATGACGTGGTGTGATGTTGTGTTTCACCTTTGTGAGCTATGGGGTGGACCCGTACGTGCCTACATTTTTAGGCTAAATGATAGATGGGGTTGCTTTCGATAGTACGAAAATTGTCAATATCAAGTTCCAGTTCTTCTTGTACAAACTACATGAATTAATTTGAGTTGGTTGAATGGGTACTGGATACAATCGGGAACATTCAAAACAGGGTCACCTCAATAACGTAAGTCTAGAACGAATGACTTTGAAATGTGTACTCTCGCACCGAATATTACTAGTTGTGGTGATTAGAGTTCAAGTCTGGCCGCAGCACGCTCGCATCGGATGTCACGTGACCGGTCGGTCTCGCTATCGACATTACCAGTATTGATAGGTTTGATGATTAATGATCTGTACTTCACCTTGTAAATCGTGTTGACATAATTCCAGTGAGTCTGTTCCACTTCAGCGACTTGTGTTAATCGTAACCAGGGGCGTACAGTTATAACAGCTGTCTTAGTCATAATTGAACATAATCAACTTCCGCGGAGTTAAAGGCCTGCAGGGCTTAGTTTTCCTCTGGCTGTGTTACTCTGAACTCCGACAGGTCAGTACTGGAAATGAAATTCCCGATATTGAGACACTGGAAAAAGACCGTGAAAATAACGGTTAGATTATTAGAGGAAATCAAACAGAATTAATAATATGTATGAAGCAAGATCGTTTGACCGGGATGTGTTAACCAAGCAGCATTCATATTCTCCTAATCAAAGTATTTCCGAATAGGCCGTCGCGTAGTTGATTGATCTGAAATGTCGATCGTGAGAGAACTGCCATCTTCAACTCCAAAATTGATATCATCCGGGATCTTTGGATTGCCATACTTCTGCACATATTAAGAAACTAATGTATTGCTAAACACTATACCGAGTAATCAATTTCCGTTCTAGATCATAGCGGATACAGTGCAAAAATGGGTTATCACTTTCTGTCGAAAACGAAACTATAAACAGTTCTGACAAAACCGCTACACCGCTGCTCGTCATCGCCATTTCTGTAATTTGCCAGGCATCCTTTGTGTCAGTGGACAAGATCAGTTAATGGGGGTGAGGCATTAGACGTAGGCTTCTTAGAATTTTCCAAAGCTTTTGACAGGGTGACCCACCTTATACTGCTGCGAAGGCTCCACAATTACGGTGTTCGAGGACTGCTCCTTGACTGGATTGAGGAATTTCTTCGATAACGTGCCGTATCTGTTCGAGTTAATGGTTCTGTAGTAGGACCAATTGAGGCTGTCCGTGGAGCTCCCCAACGATCCGCACTTGGTCCGTATCTTTCCCAACATTCATAAGCGACCTACCAGATGACCTTGGAGAAAAGGCATTATTATTCGCTGACAAAGCCAAAACATGGAAGACGGTACAATATTATGAAGACTATGAAACCCTGCAGGAAAATCTCGACGCAGCCTACCGATGGTTCATCACTAATGCCATCGAATTCAATGTTGAGAAATGCAATTGTATCGTTACCTCGCTGTGATAGCTTCCCATATTCACTTGGACCTCATCCATTATCGCGTTCTCCAAACGAAAAGGATCTGTGAGTTCTTGTTCGTGAGAATCTAGGATGTTTCACACATTGTGCAAGAGCGTCATCAAAGGCCATAAAGCACGTTGGATTGCTAAAACGTGTTTTTTTGGATCATCCGTATCAGACTTATTGTCCCGTTTACTATCAGCACACATTAGACCAAACATCGAGTATGTTTTACTGGCTTGGAATCCACGGAGTGCATTCGAGACTAAAAGGCGCTCAAACTTTCGTAGAGAACAGCAATCAAAATGATCAAAGAGTTACAGTCTAAAGCTGAAGGTGAAAGGATGCATATTCTCGGGCTCTATTCGTCTGAATACCGTCGAATACGGGGAGACATAATCCTCATTTATCAAATACTACATCAACCACCACTAACACTATCGCGAAATGGTCACCTCAGAGGACATCTGTTTAAACTGTTGCTCCAAAAGAGTCCTCTACGCTGCAGGCATCACTTTTTCAGTGTCAGAGTTTGTAAAACCTGAAACTCTCTCTTTCACCTCAAGTTGTTTGTGCTCCGAACATCGATTCATTCAAGTCACGGCTCAATGAAGCATTGAAACACCTAACTTTTCAGCACCCGCGAGTTAACATTATAATTTGTTATTTATTTGTACTACCAACCGAACCAAGCGTGTACAGATTCAATAAGCACCAGCTTTGTAATTTACCCATAAGAAAAAAATTTAATTCGAATATGGCAGTGGCCCCCTTTCCTGTTAGTTTATTGTACATTTTTACATTCAGTAAATGAAAAAGAAGTAAAAGACCTTCATTTATTAACATCCCGAAACAAACCGTCACAGTTTGGCAAAAGAGATACCGATTAAGGTCTATCCTGTTCCCAAATCGATTGATTTGATTTGATACCATGGCGATCTGCTAATCACTATCAAGAACTCATTTCTTGCGTTCCATAAAATCACAATTAAGCATAGGATATTGATTCTCCATGCGCACGTATCATGCACCATATTGTTGGTCTGATTACCCGCTAAGAATTCGGCAACTTTCGCCGGCCTCAGAAAAACTAAACAAAGAAATGCTTCCACGCGAAATGGAGGGTGCATACTCTGATTTAATTCAGTATTAGGAGTAAGTGTAATATTTGAATCAGTATTCAGAATGGAATAGGACAAACTCGGACTCGGACTGAAAACCCATTGAATAGAGCAAATTCAGTTAGAACCAAGAAGAAATGCGAATAAAATTTTTCGGTTAATCATGTAAATAAATCTTACAAGTGTCAACCAATCCCAGGCACATTCTTCGAAGTTCAATCGACAACAATATGGCACGTTTGGTCACTTTCTTGCATTCAACCAATCCGATTGATTCTATTAAGGATCACATGATTGGTTGGGGACTCCGTTTCCTGATTGGCTATCTGGAAGCTGTATCGTGGTGCATGTGCGCTTAATGCGCGATCATCACAATACGACATCTGTTCCCAACGAGGGAAATAAACCTTATTCCACTTGTCATCAGTGTCCCCTGATCGATGGAACATACTATCGTCTGTGTGCATAAAAACGAGGAACGAGATGATGATGATGATGATGATGATGATGATGATGATGATGATGATGATAATGATGGTTGAGTCACAATCCGAACACTCGAGATAACATGATAGAATATCAGCTATTGATTTTTTCAATCCGAACACAAGTCCCAACTCACTTGTACAATCTGAAACTACACTGAGGTACGGATGGTAGTCATAATTACAACGTCATCGGTTATAGTGGTTGCAACTCCAATGTTCTCATGAGCTGCTGTCCAGCTATGATGAACTCGATTGTGCTGATGAGAAGACGGATGACAAATGTAAAATGGAGTTTTAGAGAACGTATTGTTTTACAATCCCTAGGTCACCAACGGAAAATGACAAAAATGTGGTATGACACTGATGCGACGGAGCGCACAGAATCCGTCATGCCACGCACGGATCCGCGTCACACTACAAGCCTGTGCAGTAGAACCAATAAGAGTTGAGTACGGATTGGATGAAAAGAACGAATCAGACAGCTGCTTTCGATCGACCAATCGGAGTGTAAAGGACCTGATTTGATTGGTGCATCACCACGTAAACCAAATCACCCACTTAAATCTGTGTATCGCGCCATGATCAATACAATACACTGACTTTCGTTCTCCGGTCGTGTTCTCCCTCTCCTGTATTTCTGTTGTGCCTTAGGGAAGAGGCGCTCGTGTCGGTCGTACATCGAAGCCGAACAGAACAAAAATTATGGGAAAGATACACAACAGAAGAAACCACTGATCACCTAACCTGTCACCTAAATAATCAAACAAAGTATTCGGTCAGCGCATCACTGTGACCCGAGTCTAATGTGTAGGGCAGGGGTCGTCTAGTGTTACCCGAAGATTTTCATCAACATTCTTGAGGGATAAGCGGACCAAATTTAGCACAATCACGTCCCGTGAAAACTTAATTCGTGACAGTGAGAAAATGCATTCCACCCGTTTGGAAGGATCAGTGAAAAGTAATCGTGGTTCGAGGGAAATTTTGCGATTATGCGTAACGCTTTGCCACGAAGACAATCGAGATCTGAGTGTGGCTTGACAGGTTGACATCAACTGAAATCATCATCATCATCATCATCATCAAAATTGAGGTGAGATTGAGAGTGCTTGACAAAGTTTGAGGGGCCGAAACTGATGTTGGTTGATAAAAGTAGAAGACAAACACGGGTGACTCCAGTGTCCTATTTCAGGGGGCTGGCCGACAACCAATTTCAGGGCACTATTTGTATTTTGTATTTGTATAACTTTTGCAAGTTGAGATATGCTTACATTTCAGTTAAAAATTGTACACTGGTCGTCACACTGGAGAAAATGTAAAAGTATGAACAAATTCAAAAGAGTGCAGTATAAAAAAATAAATGTCTCTAACGTTTGATTCATCCAATTAAAGATTGACGTAATTCATTTATAACTCGTTCCTTGTTGGTCAAGGTTCGAGCCAGATACGGTACAGTGGAGTTTTTATAAAGGTTTATTCTGGAGGGTAGGTATCGATAAGAGGAACGAGTGATCGAATGGGTGCGACAAGAATATAAGTCAAAATGCAAAGAATGGGTGGGGTCGTTTAGAATCTTATTGACAAAGGTCATGCAAGACTTCATATGACTATTAATAAGTTCTGTGATTAATGAATCGGCAGAAATTAAAGATGCACGGCTTATTATCATCAATTCACGACGGATAGTTTTAAAGTCTTGTTTCAATAGACCGGGAAACACTACAGGGGAGCAGTAAAGTAAAAGAGAACAAAACTTCTTGGGGAATGTGAAATTGTCCGCGCTTTCGGAGCTGAAAAGAGAGGCGCCTAAGTTTTCCCATACAGTTCTGAGTG
>UZAN01052452.1:5424-17600 GCA_900618425.1 Echinostoma caproni
GAACATGGACACACTAGCACTCAAACTATCCACAAAAGCTTGTAACTCACCTGTATTTCCGCTTAGTAGCACAATTTCGTCTGCATACTGTAGACCAGACAATGTGCCACCTTGGAGTAAATCGATGGCACCAACCTCGCACGAGGAAGATAGAAGTGGTGGGTGCCTGTGTCATAGAATTTGACGAAGAGTGAAGATGTGTTCGGTACATCCTCGATCAGGTCTAAAGTCAGCCTGGTTCTCACGCGTACACCGTTCACGTGCGGCAGACAATCGACGGAGTACAATACCGGCGAGAACTTTACAAGCAATGATGACTGAAGTAATTCCTGTGTGGTTTTCACTGAAGGATCTGTCATCTTTCTTGTAAATCGTTATGATCACGGATTCACACCATTCAGTTGGATTCTCTTCCGAATCTCATACTGAACCCATGAATTTCGTTAGCTCCCAAGCCAATGCCGAACCTCCATCCCTAAAAACCGATCGGGACAGCCCGTCGGGGTCGGAATCCTTATGGCCTTTGAGATAACTCATTTCCCCGGTATCCTCCGTTTCAGATGGAGGACTGATGTCAAGTCATAGTATTTGCGTAGTTGAAGCAAGTAGGGGTAAGTCTTGTGTCGACGGGTTCAACTGTAGTGTTTCTTTCAAATGTTCTGCCCAATGTTGTGAATCACAAAAGATTCCGATATTCCTCAAACCCAATTTAAGAACTGTCTACACTCTGTGACCCAACAATGAGGTGTACAATGCTTATTACTCTCACTAGGAAAACCAATAAGAAAATAAACATGACTTGGAGCAAAAAATAAGGACACAGTATGACCAGAATGAGAATTCGAAGGAAATGAAATTGAAGTAAAAGACCCTTACTGGTTGCAAGAAAGCGTTGGTGCTCACGTGATTGGTGACCATCCCAGAAACCAAGTGGACAAGGCAATTCGGTTTATGTGTTAAAGTACAACGGTGAAACGTCTTTGATGCAATTAAATTACCCGTGAATTGTGGAAACATGTTCAATAATCAGAAGGATCATCAGTTTCCACACAATTCAAAAGGAACTATCGGTAGCGGACACACGATGCGCACCGAGTGCATTTTTGACGGGTTAGGGCTTGTCGTCGCACTATGAGGACATTGATATGATGGAATGAGGATCACTTGCATATGACGCTTTAAGTATTTAAACCAGTCGTCGAACTTTTTTCAGCTGATAGCGTTAGAACCAGCTGAGTTCAAATCTGTTCGCATTTAGTTCGCGATTGAAGCGAACAAAAAAACCCTGTGAAGCATGAACTCTCACTGAAGTGGATTTCATAATGGCAATAATAAAAGTAAGTTCTGCAGAAAACGACCGTAATGTGAACAAAACAACCCAGATGGTGAATAGCTTCCCACTCCTTTAGACAGGCATGATGAAGAATCTTCAGTTGGCATACCGATTGTGAATAAGAGCTATCATCTCGACTGTTCGGTTGGTAATCTGTGGGTTTCTTGGCAAATCGGGGGTGACGTGTTTTGGGGAAGCCCTTGATCGAAGACTTTTCTTTCTGAAAACAGGGAAAGACAATGGAAAAGATGCATTGTACAAAGATAAATTAGCATTGAGTGAGTGCAAGAGATTCAAAGCATAGGTCGAAACAGTGGTCCAGTGTTCCCTAGCTTTTCAGTCTACGCTTCATTTGCCATATACACAAAGAATTCCCATTTGAAATTTAATCAAATCCTTCATTACTCACATGAAATTTAGGATAGTTTGAATACAGTTTAGATCTACCGAATACGATAACGCCAAAAAATACTGTTTGCAGACGACGCCAAAATCTGGAGTACAGTAGCAGAACCCGAGGGCTCGCCATCAATTCAAGAAACACTCACTGTTGCACATCAATAGCCTACGGAAAAGGACATTGAATTCAATGTTTATAAATGCCAAATCTTATCCCTACGCCACAGGAGGAGACTCCCGTATTTTCTCGGGAATCAACAGTTACTACATACTTCAAGTGAGAAGGACTTAGCTTTAAGTGTTTAAAAAGATTTAGGCTGCTCGATCAATTACGGCAGGGGTTCGTCCGCTGCTGTGAAGAATATCGGCTTTNGCGACCCTTTAGTCGGTTTGAATCAGCACTGTTCCCACGTTAGCTATCAGTGTACATTCGACCGTACATAGAATCCGCCATCCAAGCTTGTAGTCTATGGTCGCAACGTGATCGCAAGATGCTGGAGTGTCCACAAAGGATTGCCACCAAGATCGTCAAGGGGTTGCATTACCTCACCTATGAAGAGAGATTACGATTATATATTATATATTATTCTGCGCAGTAGCGCCGAATTTGTGGAGACTTGATTTCAGTGCATCAAATACTGCAGAACCCCAACCATCCATGTCGGCCGCTTCACACGTTGTCATGCAACATGAACCTTAGGGGACCTCGTTTCAAGGTACTGATTTCAGCCTCGACCGGAATGCCGGTGTCAATCTTTTGCAGTCAGAGTGTGCAGTACTTGGGACGCCTTTCCATCTCACATCGTCAGTGCGCCAACTGTTGAATCTTTCAAACGGAGAATTGAAGAAGCCTTGGCACATCTCACTCACACAACCAAAAAACACAAATTTGTTTAGGACTATATTATGTGCAATCTCCCATCCGGAAATCTGTGACTTATGATCATCTTTACCGACAAACGAATCAACTGTGCAAATATCCCATGGGGACAAAAGGAGCATGAGTTTGTAAGTAATTCACATGATAGAAATTTGACACTGACCTACGAGTATTATCAGTGAGAGGTCAACTGCAACCACGAAAAGCACCGGCTCGTCAAAGAGAATCATGCTCTGTTGAATAATATAGAACTTAAAACACTACCACAGGCATCAGTGTCCCCAGCTTATGAAAATCTGAGCCTACGGGGCCCCAGTCGGGGAACCGAGAAGCCTCCATTGAAGTCAAATCCGAGATCAGTCTTTTAACCATCTACCGCACGTCATAGCTTTCCCACCTAACTGTTTCATTCATTCTGGTCTAATATCTGCAAATAGCGCACGGTATGGCACACATTATTCAGGCATTCGTAGGACGTGCCCCAGACACCTAAAATGATGCAATAAAATTGTTTGGACCTGGTTGGGTCTCATCAGCAGTGCGAATCCATCGACCCGAATGGGGATCGAACCCGAAACCTCATGGGCGGAATGTAAGCATGCTACCCACTCTGCCACCGAGCAGCTGTTCAGTGCTTCCTAACTTTTCAGTCCACGTTTCATTTGCCATATGCACGGCGAATTTCCACTTTGAAATTGAATCAAATCTTCCATTACTCACATGAAATTATTTTGCTCAGAGCATGACTGTCTGACCCTAGCACAGGTAGTCAGACATCATTGTTATTCGCGCGATTCTCCCAACGTACGCGGGCGATGCTGCGCAGACAAAGGTTGTCGAAGACGGATAGTCGATGGACATGATCTGCTCGGAGGCCAGGTTTTGCAGCCGTAGAGCAATGCCTCGCCTAACGTTGCGCGACACACGTCCTTTCTGTGAAACGGATATTTCACGCCGGCGCCAGATATGCCGCCGACTAGTAAAGTCTAATCTAGCTATGATCACGTGTTGAGAGATCACCTCACCAACACATCGAACATGTTCCTGCAAATCTTGCAGCAGCACCTTGCATCTTGAAGGTGCAAAGGATATGCCATAATGTGTAACCTCAACTGCCAAACGATTCAGCGAGTTATGAATCACCGGCGCGTTGTCACTGAGTAAGACACTATCATCGGTATACTATAAGTCTGCGACTCTAACTCCAGGAAGAAGCTCGGCACCAGCGTTCGTTACGTTAAGCAACGCTCTTGTAGAACATCACCTATGGCAAGGTTGAAGGGAAACGGAGAAATAGGGGAACTCTGTCGTACTCCACTGGTGACAGGAAATGAGGGTAAGTTCACCATAGGTCCTAACGTACCCCGAGGTCTGGTGGTAGAGTGCTCTTAAAAGCAGGATATACTTCTCGGGTACACCGTATTTCCGGAAACAGTTCCACAGAGCAAGGAGACAGATGGAGTCAAAGGTCGCTCTGATGCTCAAAAGTATAACATTATGTATGTGTGGCGGTGTTCAAGCGGATGAAGTCGCTTTCACGACTCAACGGTCAAGGCAATAACTCCGTACTCATTAGGGATGCATGGACCCCTGTTCAACCAGAAACTGGTGTATGAGCTCAGAGGGCCACCGGCAACCATGCGCTACCTTCTTTCTGCCTTGTAATTAGCACTTGGATGTGCAAAGGCTAGAGATGACACCTAGACCCAAAGCCGGGTGACCAAGGTTGAAGATATGATCTATGCAATCACGGTATGCATAAAATCCGGCTTGCTTTCCGCAGATCTGAATATCGCGAAATGGGTATAGTCTGCGTAATAAGTCTGAATGTCGATCCGGAAGTCGTTTATTCAGATTTTACCACTGAAAACTAACTTCTATCATCTCTTTATACCTGTTCTAATATCACACTGGAATTCTTGTATTGCCTGCCCTCCCTTCGTGAGAATCGTTCACACAATATTGGATTTAATAAAAGGAAGTAAAAGAATGAAATGAAAAAACTAACAAGACAAAAATAGTTTTCAAATAAATTTTCCTCAATAAAACGACTATACAGTCATGAATAAAAAGAAACAAAACAGTCTGAGATAGACAGAACATCATTTGTTTGATCAGCGACAGACCAAAACACGAAAGTGGTCATGCCGAATACCCCATAAACTTTGCTTTGATATCAGCATCACAAGTTGGATTGAACCGATGCGGAGGACTTCAATGACCGTTACTCATGTTCTGCTATCGTATTTTGGTAGAGCGTTAAATCTTGAAAAATTTATGTCGAAAAGCATAGGATGTGGGAATAAAATGTGTCAACGCTGGAGACAGGAGGATAAAGCTTCCCAATCACATTCATAGGCCACATGCATTACAGCTTCTAAGACTACAGTATGCGTAGGAAGTTAAAATACTTATTTAATAATTTAATCCAATCACCAAAGTTATCTACCACTGACGAGACAAACGAAATCAACTACTATAAAGCTCACAGAAGTACAGACGTGGTCATACTACTTACTGACTCGTCCTGTTTTGCTGTCGTGTTAAAGTGAACGCGAGATGAGCCGGAGTCCCACTCTCCTGCCGGATTGGTTAACGAAGACCGAGGGGAGAACGAACTGCGTTGTTGACCAGCGGGTGAACCTACACGGTCACCGGTAGACGAGTGCATTCCATTTGGACTAACGGGTGGGGAAAGAATCATACTGCTCGGTGTGGAAGAGGTAACACTTTCTGGTCGCGCACATTTTGCTTCCGTTATAGCTGGCCAATTGGAAATGGCGGGATGTGGTTGGGGTTGAGTGTCTGGCATAGCCGGCTCGTAAGCATAGTTCGTTTCTACGGCAATCGCATCTGGATCGTTCAGATTCATTGGCCCGACAGTAGTAGGACCCCCAGTCAGACTGGCTAGTTCGGATGGTGACATAGTGGGATCTGACAGTTAATAAATAAGCAAAAGGACGAAAAAACGCGTAACAGTTGAGCTGTGAGCAACCTTTAGGCGGACATAAAATGAGACCTGAGAACACCCGTTCTGCAATCAAAAATAATCAAGTTGGTCGGAATTTGTGTAAGAACAAATCGGACTGGTAAGTACCTAAGTTAAGCAAAAAAGGCTTAAAGGAACGGCAGAAATATTAAAAAAACGAAGGCGGTTTTCCGTTGCATTCTCTTAGCTATTAACCGCCGACTTTTGTGCTCCGCTTTTGGTAGAGCTCTTTCGGCTACACATGTGGTCGATCAATGAAGAAAGAACAAATAGTGGAGTCAGTCGGTGAGAGAACTATCAGGACAAAAAATATAATGCATGTAAAGTAGATGTGAGTAGAGACTGAGCAGAGGCAGCAGCTCTACCGTTTGAGAATTTTAGATATTTATCCATTGTATCTATCGATTGATTGGGTTAGTCACAAAGTCCCCAACCGAAACGATGGTTAGATGTACTGGGTGGTATGAGAAATGGTGGATCGTGACGAGCCATAAAATGTTCCCGTCTTGTCGAATACATGTGCGGATTAACATCGAAAGGACTAAGGGTCTCGATTCTAACTAGATTCGTAAACAAAACCCATCCCACGCACAATTGCCCTTCGATTTCAGGACCGATGACAGATAACTGATAGAATTCAGACGATGCCACGCGGATAACAGGGAACAAGATGTGTCGAATTCCGGAAAAATAATTCGATCTTTCCATAGAGCAACATTCATTTGCTCAGAGAGAATCAAATCCATTTTCTTTCTCTCGATGTCGGTAAAACGAAGTGTATGAATCCAATGTGGCATGTAAATACGATTTATCGATATGACTTTCGACAACAAGCACACGCATGAGTACTGGATAAGGTTATGAATAATCGCTATACCAATGCGCTTGGACAAAACGATATTCGAGACAGGATGCGGAGTATGCGTACCGAACACAAAGTTCCATGATTTATGCACATACCATAAACACATTCGGAGCACTAGCGAAGTACGTTATCATCGGTACGTACAGAAGAGATCACAATTTGCGGGGGTAACAGAAACGATCAATTGTCTAAAACAAAATCCGGTATGCTAAATGAGCTATTTTTTGATAATTCATCAAACAGTCAGTACGACAGTCTGTTTCACTCACCGGACTTTGTTCTCACTGTGACAAGCGACATCTTTTTTTATTTTGTTGTTAGTACCTAAAATCCGACAACCCTATCAGCAAGTAAAACGTTACCGGTTTGTTATTCGAATTTCCAACTTCATTCTCTAGAGAACCATTCACACCGTCCTGGCGCGCAAGGTTGGTTTTACTTCCCCTAATTCTCCCGAGTTGTGTTTCCATCGTTTTCCAGTTAGTTCTCAAGTCCATTACTGTTCAACCTGGACCCAGGTAGAAATAGTAGTCCGATTAGTATGCTTCGCAGACTTGTAAGTCGTCCAGGTCACAAGCCAGTTGATTATCAACTGACGGTTGATAATAGATCTCCACGGTAGTTTAGAGATCACAGTTGCTTTACAGCCACAAGGTTGATGATACTGCTTGGGGACCACGTTAATTAATTGATCAACACAGGTCACCAGAAGTTTATAATTATTCAATGGCCATTACGAACAAGGCAAGGCTGTTAGGTTAAAAAAAGAAACTTGTAACCTATGACTGACTACCCAAGTAGGTAAGTGTAAATGCACAACTGATAGGAATAGATGGTGACAAAAGTTCATTAATGCAAGTGGGAGAGTCAACAAACATGGGGAAACGAAACATCTGATCCTGATTACATCACAAAACGCACACGCATAAGGACAAGTATCCAGAAAAAACCAATGGTTATTAAGTTTCAAATGATCAGTAAAACTCAAGTTAATTACTATGGAGGAAGTGTTTAGAGACAACGAGTATTGTATTCTACAAGTTTTCTGCATGGTTTTAACGCAATCCTTACCAGTGGTGAATTCTTGGTTCCTATCTTATCGATCTAAAAGATTCGAAGTTCGGAACCCACCTACCATTGACAAGCTGTTTGGGTAGTAGATAGTGACTCCATCGCCGGACTACGTAATACAACTATTCCGACCGAGGTTGCGTGTTGTGGATTACACATACAAGAAAGCAGATCTTGAAATTAAAGCGGTCCTGACTATGTATTGCGCGTACACACTTCCTTCACAGAATTATAGTGTGCGGTAACAAAACTGGGGCCACATCTAATTTTAGAAACGAACGATTCAGATTGTGAGGATATCTGTCGAAATGGAAAGTGTGGCTAATCTTACCCAACTCAGCCTGAGATTCCAACTGATCTTGGGGCAACAGATAGCAGGTGAGGAATTCTTCGTTGGTTACCTCATCCACATCGCGCTGGAGTGTAACCACCGGTTGAGATTGATTTTGGGATAGCCAGAGAGCAGTAAGTGGACAGCGTGCCAAGCTTAGTGGAAGGCGCTCCAGCCTGCGAAATAACATTTTAAAATGAAGCGATGACTTTGGTATGCAGAGTGGAAAAGGCTTCGTAGGTGGAGATTATGAATAAATTCGGATATTTGGTTGAGCATAGTTATTTCCTTGTGGAGAGTGAATGAAATCCCGAAAATGAAAGGTCTCTTTGAAAGATTATTAACTGTGGTTTTAAAAATGCATAGCTTCTTTGAATATAAGCAAAAACCTGTTGCAACTACGAATGACCCCATAGATTCTCCCAGCGAGATTTCACGGGGCTGGGCCCATGTAACCGGTCGCGAAAACGTACGCCTAAAGCGCCAGCGCTCTGTGACAGTAGATATTGTCTTGGAGTATAGTATCAGTAATTTAGCATTTGTCGGCTGGTGCTGCTTTGATGGTTTAAGAAAGTGGGAAATTGATAAAAGCTAGGCGTGAAAAGAAAACTGTGGCAAAGTAATCAGTGTACCAAGAATAGATGAGAAGGCAAAATGCAAAACAAATGACAGGGATAAGAAAGTATATGGTAAAGGGACGTGGAGAATAGAAGTATTTAATCACGTAGAATCTTCAAGCAATAGTACTCAACAGCGGGCTGAGTACAAGCACTGTTTCACAGATCCCTAGGAGTTTAGCCGAATTTCATGATGTGCAGACAATGCAAAAAATTGCTGCGATGTGACCATATCCAATACCTGTTTCCTGATACATCGAGAACACGCAATCGGTTGCAATTTCCAATTTCATAGGGTAATCGGTGGAGCAAATTCTCCCGCAAAGAAAGAATATTAAGCGATGTGCATTGGCCGATCTGAAATCAAGTAAGGGAGCCACGGTGAAAAGCAAAAACAGTGGAATTTAAAGCAATATAAACACGAGGCAATTATTATTATCTGAAAATGATAGAACATACATGAAATAATATTCTTCGAAAAAGGAGCATCTTCACTGCGATTGACGTAAAAATCGACAGGAAAAATAAAGCTTTGAAAAATTATTATGAGAACGGGAGTAACATTTGAAAAGAAAAGGATAATTGCGTTAGATCGCACAGTGAGTTTAATAGCATACAGAACAAACAAAATGTGGACTGAAAAGTTTAAAAGCGCGACACCACTTTGAAGGCCATCCTGAGTCTGATCGGCGGTGTGAATTGATCGACCCGATTGAGGATAAAATCTGGGACCTCCCAGGTAGAATGCGAGCATTTTGAACATACGAATGAAAACAAATCATCCCTACCCCCGACGTAATGCTAAAAGCAATATCAACGTGAAAATAGTGAATTCAAATAGGGTTGCGAGAATTCAAGTAGATGCACGCGAGCGTCACTGTGTACGACACTGAGCCATATGACCCAGTGTCCTTAACCATCGATTAAACTGAGCCTGCGGTTCCCATCCGGGTAGCCTAACGCGACCTATCTGACCGAGTCTCCTGGCTAGGGTTTTCATACCCTTAAGTCAGGAGAGAAATATTCCAAACCTCGCGAGTCTGAGAGGGAAGAAAAACGGAAGCAGTCTCACAAGACAACATCCAATCACCCATGACCCAGTTGCTGAGGTTAATAAACAAACTAGTAAGCAGCATGTGCTTTATTGTGAACATGGCGCATCGATTTTTCGATACATTCCTAACATCATTTTGCCCAACATGTGCTTTGTTTGTCCTAAAAGGGTGTACTGAAGCTTCGGAGGTCGCAGCCTGATATAAAACTCTGCTGATAAAAAGACGTCTTGCCTTAGCCTGGGCAACCTGGTAGTATCGCGCCCACTAGCAAATCATGAAACGTCCTTTATAAAGATTATTGTATTGTGATTTGCTTGACACAGTCTGATTGTACAACCTAGAAACTAAACTTATTATTTTGTTCATGAAGTCTTAAATTTCTCAACGTCATGGACACAGCCGCGTTGCTCATTGGCATCTCAATTTCTTTCACAAAAACGGTGAACCCAGCGTCTCGCACTCCACGTGCATATCGGGGTTCTTAAGATCCACTGTACTAACTTCCTATACACTCCAATACACTGCTAGAACAGACTGGCTCCAGCAATGCATAAGATTAGTTTGACATCTTTGGGCAGTCGGAGGATTGGAACCGGTGGATCGACGACGCTGACATGTTGTTGCCCAATTACTATGGGAGTGGCCTCAGTCGCTGAAATGAGTGGGTCAAAAAACATTTATTACGCCTGATAATGAGTGTTAACTGCTTGACTGAAAAGGTGTCAATCTACAAAATTCAAACTCGCCTGCGATGGTAATTCTGTCAGCTGGTTTTGGTCTACGTTCAGCAAGAACATCGACTCCAATGCACCTATCGTGGAAGGAAGTGTCTGTGACAAGGGAGAAAGGAAAACAAGTGGAAACTGGTTTAACACACCGGGAACACCTTGGGCTTCGTAACGAACATCTTTTCGGTTAGAGGAAAAAATACAGCAATGCCACCTATGAAGTTACAGCTACATGAGGGACAAATGCAGCAAGATATAGATTAACCTCAAACATATGCCACCGTGTTTCAGCTAATACGATCGTTGCATACAACAATGTTTACGATCATTGCATGGGCTAAAGGAAGCCTATAACAATCATGTGCGGATTGGATTATAAAGCGAGTGCCTATCTCATACTAACAGTTAAGCCAAACGACCATAGAGGCCTTCAGAAATTTTTTTCTGAGATAATGGAAAGAGACCGAGCATCTTATTGTTGAATACGCTTATTTGAATCCAGGATCACCGGGCTGGTGTATTGTTTGGTATTTTCACTCATCGACAATGCATGTACTCGCAACGATTCACACGCATTTATATTTGTGTGCAAATGCATCTGTGAGGTAAATGCATGCAGCAATAAAGCGATATATAGAAATTGGTCTGCCTGGTCACTTGGTTTCATTCAATATTAACGCGGTGAATGAAAGTAGCCATGCTTCACAGCTGCAAGTCATCGACTGTATTGCTCGGTGTTTGAACACTAAATCCGAATGTTTAAGATCCCCGTTCCGGCGATGATAAAGAACCTTAATTGCTCATGCAGGGACTAAATGACCGTTTCGTTGTGCTGTTAGCCGATCAATACAATATTTATTCATCAAAAAGTAGCGGCAGCTGGACAGAAGCGACAAAAAATGCAAAACATTTTGATTCGTCTTTATTTGGTCAAGCCCGAACAATCAAACATGAATGTTTTCATATACCAAGGCGATTAACTTTGCTGATCACTGGTGAATCTCACAAGACAGGAATCCGACACATCGGAAAACTGGAACTATAGCAGTAACCATAATTGAGGTGTTCTTAGGTAATTGCTTACTTTTCAGTGGATATGGCTCTGTGGAGTCTAAATTATTAGAACTGAAATCAAATTGACGTGGCTGTCAACAAAGTAAATCATACTAGACATTCATGAAAACCACACAAACACGTGGGACGCTCGACTGGAATAAACGAAAATCAATATGTCCGTAGATAACGAACACGAAAAAATATTGGCCGATAATTTCAGGTCTAATGTGGTCTAACCTTCAACCCACGTCCAAGAACGATAATTGTTAATCCGTCACGAAGCTAGCTTCACATTTGGCATTCATGCATCCACCAATGGAATGAGCTATCAATAGTAGAAGCCAAAGTGATATGTCAAATCAGACTTCCAAAGCGCACAAAACGAATGGTCAATCGGAAAATTTTTTTTTATTGAAAAAAATTAATTTNNNCACTTCATAGCAATGACTTAAATGAGGCGAAACGGAAGCCTATTGTTCACAGTCGGTAGCTCAGAACTACTATCAAGTTGACTTATTCGTCGATTCAGTGATTCAAGCGGCGACAGAATGAGAGATTACATACATGGATAATAGGACAGAACTCACGGACAGGAAATTTTCGGTTAAATAGAGCTCCTGTAGACTAGTACACCTGAAACGAGAAGAGAAAGAGTGCCAATGACATGACATCAAGAAAGAAAGAGATGAGGATAATTGTGTTATGAGTCTTGGGAGAGCCTGATGCACACACATATAAGGCATAATCTAAACAGAGGAGGACCGATTTGCAGAGTGTAAGTGGAATAGCCACAAGAAAAAGTGCCGTAAGCCCGGACTCGACTTCGGCTATTAGTATAAAGCGATCGTAATA
>UZAN01052459.1:0-17591 GCA_900618425.1 Echinostoma caproni
ACGTGCGTTTCGTGAAAAGCATGTGTCAACACTTCATCTAATGACGGATCATGCGTTGTTTATCGTGGTCTACCTTATGGATTATAACTAACTAATCAGAAAAGTAGTTTGCGTAAATCTGTCAATCAGATGCACTTATTGGTTTGCACAAACGGTCACCCTGTTTCCCTCGGTGAGCAGATCACGTGATATGCTTCCGGACGAGCAACAGAGATGGTCAGACAATTTGATTGAGATGCTCAGTATTTCCATTTGATCTATTCACATCCGGGATCACGTGGCAAGAGGACGAATCGGTCAGCCGATCAGTTCGCATCAGAAATGAATGGAATATTTAGTCCGATTGAGAAACCGCATGGATGTGAAACCGCATCTAGTGCCTGAAGGAATATTTGGGATTAAATTACAAGTGTTCCACGAATCAAATAGTCCCACTCCTCCTTTCCGGCGAGGCGCCGCGTTGAAGATCATGAAAGTGAATGAAGCATTTGAAAATGCTTTTCCTTTAATAATTAAGTAGCAAAACAAAATAACTGTATGCTGTTCCTTCTTATGTTGATTAACCAAATTTTCTCAATGGTTGTGCATTGTGCTTTACATGTACGTGTGTGTGTGTTGCATTGTTCGAGGTTTACCTTCCAAGTGTCTCAATCAAATTCCCTAATAGTAACGTACCACCGACCTCGGTTGATTCCTGACAAGGACACAAAAAGTAAACACTGCTAACGAGTCGCAAACGATAGAAACAACCGTCCAGTGCTCTTTGTTGGTTATCACAAACATTTCCAACACATTTAAATGCATACAATCAGTGGGGGGAAATGATCTCCGAAAGATGGAAATCCACACCGAAGACCATCAAGAGTGCTTACTGCCTCTGAACAATCGAATGGGCTAATCCAAGCCTGATACTCTAAAATGAACATGTCGGGGCTAAGCTTTATAATTCGCAAGGGTTAGTAGTTCAGATGAGGTCCGGTTTTTGCCTTTAGCAATCCGGCAGCGTGAATTAATCGATTACGAACGGGTGTGAATCGAAAACTGAAGACCACTACGAAACAAGTGCAGAATGCGATTGTATGATCACATAAACATCCCTGGCATAGTGTAATCCAAGCAAATCTATATGTGCATAGAAAGAGAGAGTTATGATATTCCCAAGGTTTGAAAGATTTGTTTTGTCTCGCACTGTTCGTCAGTCGCCAAGTCTAACCCGTTAATAATCCCTGAATGTTGTTGGAAGCTTCAACCGATCAGATGTGATATTCTTCTTGCGAAGCCTTTGGATTCTCGTTTGAAACTGAAGATCATCTGCGCCTTATTTTCTTCACTGATCCGATATTATTCCCTATTCTGGAATGCACTATAGTAGAAATGTAAACATTTTTCTACTGCAAGTAGGAAGCCTAATTGTCAATGCATATTTCAGAGCACAATGAGTATTTGCCGTATGCTACAATTCCATCCAACCAACTCCAAGAACTTCGAGCCTTTGCTCTCCTACTCAAATATTGAAATTGATTTTCATTTTCCATGCACATGGTAAAGACTATTCTACTCTCCGTTATTGTGCAGGTCACTGATACAGATTTATGGACAGACACACAGGCTTGTGTCTAACCGATTGGAATGCCTCCGTGTACAGGAATATCAATATGCGCATTCAAGATGTGCGCAAGTTCTTCTTTCCACTATCGTCCTAATCAAAGTGCAGCGGTCTGATATGAAAACGACTTTAACTGCTCGTGATTTATCAACCCAACGTACTGTTGTCTTTTGTGACAACCGTGCGCTGAATTGCTAACCATTTGTGAGAAACAATATCAAGCAAACCTTATTGACCGTGGGACTCGAACACAGTAACTACCCGTAGAGAAACCGCTATTCCCAAACAACTCACAACTGTGAATAATATCACATCGTCCGGTCCTGATGGTCTATGCTCAACTTGTTCAACGTTATTTATTGATCGTCATTCAGTTTCACGGAGAGATTTCAGTAATTCCTTGTTTACCGAAATATTTATTCTTTCAAAAGTATTCGAACAGAAGCTGCTTTCTCCTCGGTTACTCCCAAAGTCTCTTGCCGGTTTGTTTATTGTGAACGGTCACATTTGACCATCCTGACCGAGTTATCGATCCAGCATGACGTAATTCGCTTCATTACTCTACCAATTGAGGGTGATTCACGTCAGGTTAGTTCATTCTCGTTAAAAGCTCACTCGATCAACTGTCAAGGGTATGGAAATCCCGGCTAGTGGTTGAAAGACGACTACTCGAACTCCACCCCACCGAAACTTTCATTCTCGCATGATAACTTACACATATTATATGATTTTGTTTGTCCATGGAGAAATCAACTCATTGCGACTGGATGGGATTTTGATGGACCCGATCCAGTGGGTGACGTGTGATGCCCTAGGCACCAATCACAGTGGGGTTCCCCGAGGGAATGCGATTGGTTGCATTCACTTCAATCTACAGCAGATTCATTGGAAGTGGATAAGGTATATAGTTCACTCGTCTGCTTTCATTGCTTTAAACCAAGGCGTTACGCCTAACTCTGCCCAACTTCATATCGATTGGAATATCTTTGAGTTCATACACCCCTTGAAAATCCAGAATGCCAGAAAGTTCAAGATGTTATTCCTGCGCGATGAATGTTATTTCAAAATTGAATGATTATGTTACATTTGTGTCACTGAACTCGTTTGTTTCATCCGTCTCTTCCACGAGCAAGTTGAATGAAGATGTTGGAAATCCTAGAATAAAATAACACATGTGCTTTGTGAGCACCAATTTTCGTCATTTAACGCGTTGCATCTTAGGATTCTCGGAATGACTCAATTTTGACTAATGACCCAAATAATGTGTACTGAACATCCTCGCGCCATATATACTAACCTGTGACGAACGAGTAATAGAAATACACCTTCATAAATTTTGTTCCACGTGTTTTTACAAAAACAAAGTGTCTACGCTTTCTGGTCTACTGGGGTCAGAACGAGACAAGAAGAAAGGCACAAAGCTGCAAGGTAGAACAGGTATCTCACATCCGGCAGATTGATGCTTACGAAAGACCTTGCAACTGGTTGGTCGGAGACTTTGAATCACATAACAGTGACGCGACAGAAGCAGCAGCGTTCTTTTTGCATTGTTTAAAGGTCAGAATCCTTGGAAACTCGAACATTAGTTAGCGGATAATTCTGGAGTCCTTCAGGGTGCTGTGGTCTCTCTCTTATTTTCGATTTTCATCAGTGACTTACTCTCAATCCAACCATCTAAGGCCTTTATGTAGGCAGATGATGTAGTCTTATGTCAATCTTTTTCAAACCAATCGGATATAGTGTCATTTTCCGACAGTTTACTACAAGCGTAATGATTCTCAAGTCAATCCGGTCTCCGTCTGGATACGTCTTAACGCTCGGAATGCAGTTTTAGTCTTCCTGGATCCGACTATCCCTTGAGACCCTCAGTCATCAACTCCGTACCTATCACCACACCACCAAATACCTAGGACTAACATATATAGCAATCGTCGGCGGTCCTCTTATGTGCCATTCTGTGTTGATAGGCTGCATCACTCATCTTTTCATATACGCAAGCTACGACAATTTTCGAGTAAGGCATGAAACCCTATATTCCTTTGTGTATCAATAAATTTTTCTTATCATACTTCATTGTTCGTCTGTTATTTTCCCTGGACTACGTAGAAAGGATTTCATTATTTTACGTTGCGGTTTAGTAATTATCAGCCGTGCTTTTCTTATCTCTTTAAACACTCTAATCACCAATTTGTGTAATTTTCACATCACTTCATGTGAGAATTTCACTCAAAAGAGACTTAATGATCCGAGTCATCCGCTCAATCCCGATTTATCTGCTTGCGGTTCCCACACGCTACAACCCGATCCAATTTCCGATGCTTAGCCTCCCGCATAAGCATTTATCGCAGCTCAGCACAACCCTTATTTCGCTCGTTTTATCACTGACAGGGTGAGGATCCGGAACTAACTAATCATAAATGTATTTAGTTTCATCATTGCTGTATACGAACTTTTGTTTCCTTTTTTACCCCCTTTACGCATTTGGACTGAAATGTGGTTACAGTTGTCTGTGCAAGTCACTTATAATACAATACATACACGCTTAGATAGTGTACATATAATGTGTTACTAAATGGGAGAGTTTTCTTTTCCCCTTGTTCAAAATAGGCTCAATCTCTGAAGTCCTCGAGCCTTCTGACCAGTTCTTTATCCTACCGAGTTTGGCAGTCATTAGTAAAGTTTGGCTCACTGTATTTCGTTGTACGCTGTTGACGAAAATTATGGTAAAGAATGCTAACAAATAACACGTCATTCGATTTGCCCGGTGATTTCTTCAGCTGTTCAAAGTGATACTTTAGATAGAAATTGTATTGAAAAGTACAGAAAGCTGCAATCGAATCTCTTTTCGCACACTTCAGCATGTTCTCTGTGAAGAAATTAACGAAAACCCTTTTGTGCAACCCTGCTAACGAAGATGTCTCCCAAGGGAATACATTACGAGAAAACGTAGCTGTTGGTCCCTGCTGTCCCACATTTAGTGGAAAAAGGGAAATGACAGGAAACCAGATGGAGTTCGTTTCATTTTCAACTAAAAAAAAATGAAACACTCACGAAACACAAATGTTTCTCCTAGAAGTATCCTAAAACGTACAAGACAAATCAGAGCAAGGGCGGAAAGTCCCTCTCGCATTGAATGTTTTCAGACATGTCTGGTTCCTTGAAATTATAAGAATATAATTTACAAAAATAATTACGCAGACCTGAAATTTGTTCCATTGCACTAATCCAGACAGTCCGTTGTAGGTTCACTAACCTATGAGTACGATCTCTGGTTATGTAGTCTGAACGGAACCACGAACAAAAATCGTTAGGATTGAACTGCGTTTAGTCAAAAAGCAGAAAATCGATCGTTCCGGACCGATTGAAAGATGTTTGTGAACGGTTACGTTTTTTGTCGCATCGATCTTCATAAATCGCGACAGTTTCGTGCAAAAACGTTTGTGGCTTTCACGAATGTGGTTCAAATACGTGTGAGAAGCTTCGGGTAGCCTGAGAGGCTCCTGATGCGGGAATCGCAAACCTAGAGCAATTTTTTTCAAATTGAAAGCAACTTGTTTTTAGGTTTCAAACAATGTGGAGAACAACAGCGAATAAATGTGAACAGTAGCTCCCCTTATTGGTGCGGCTTTCAAATTCAATCGTTTCAAAAATATCGGGGATATTTTTTACCATTTTATGCTATGCGTCCGAAAATATTTCACATTCAAGCGTTTTATCGTGCATGAACACCGAATGTTCGTCTTTTGCTCATTGTGGGAAAAATCTCTACAGCTGATTGAGGAGGAATGGAAATTTCTGGTCTGCTCCCATGGATCAATACATAGGTCACGGTATTTTCGGTCGGCGGGGCGAGAATGAGACCAGGGTAAAGGACGTGAGTGAAGGAATAGCTTTTGAGAACAAACGGATGGATTGAGTAAGTGAATATCCACCGCTTCGGGTGTAGCAAGTTGTAGTTAAGAAACAGCTTTAGATAGATTTGCTGGTACCTTATACATCACACTAAATGCGTCCTAGTTTGACTGATGGTTCGAGTCTGCAACCTATTCTATCACTGCACTTGCATTTGCTTTCCTCATTCCCTTACTCAGCCCCACTGGCTTGTGCTCCGCCATTCTTTGCGAAAATTATCTGATCGTTCTTTTTAGATAACTTGCCAAACAGAAGCAAAGAAAGTGGTATATAATCATGGATAAGGAGGGGATAGGTGACAGCTCACATGGTGATGCAACGTTTGCAAACAAATTGTAAAGCTCGGTCATCAGGTGAAATGGATTTCACTTCACCCGAGCTACGACAACCGACTTTCAATACTTTGTCAATAGGTAGTGTATCTTAAAGATTTAAGGAGACCATTTGTCGGCTTGTGAACTGAGTACGTAGCGTTGCAGCAGGAAAAGTACCAGTGCTAGCCTTTTCTAATCGGTGTCTCAGTAGCTCAGACTTATTACCTCATTTAAAAGGAAGTCTTAAACAGAATTCTCTGAGTGTTCTCAGTGATACTCTCGGCGGCCAAATACTTCAGAACGATTCGTTCCGGATGACCGTTGTCAAACGGTGTTTGGTTTATACTTTCCAGTTTTCTGAACAAATTCTTCTTGCTCGACACGCAAGGGTTTGGACTAAGTTTNGTTTCAGAGACACAAAACCGGAAAATCAAAGAAATTTCTATCCCTGTCCGTTTGTAGTAAACAGAGCGCTGTATCACGCTTCTGTGGTATCCTGTGAGTTTTACATCCAGTAAATGAAAATAATCACCCAGTTCCGATCCGGATTTAAAACTGATGACAGTGTAGTCATTATTGGCAGCATTTAGAAGCGGATCTATTCACGTTTATTTTCAGTCGAGTTTAGAATATCATGTGCATAACAACAGTAGGGTGACAAGCTCATTATTTTTTTTTCCAGTACTCCATTTTCAAGTTTTGTGAACAAATATATCAACTAATATCGGTATAAATGGTTATCTCACAGCAACCCCATCCGTTTGACGATAGAGCCCTCCGATAAAGTCAAACTGTATGTTGCATGTGTAAGGCAATACTAACTCTTTTAATTTAACCACCGGGATTTCAAGGTTGATCTCATTCTCTCTGATATACTCACATAGGTATGTTATGGTTTCAAAAAGTGGTACGTTTGTAAAGAAGGAAGTTAAAATCAACAAAGTTATCAGTACTCCGTCCATGATCTCCTTTAGAATCAAGTCTATCTGTTCGAATGTATCTATCAGAATGTACTGTGCCATACTGCTCCGGTTCCAGTAAATTTAAAAGCAAGGAGCAACCTGGTTATAAAGCGATACATTCATTTCTAATATTGGCCTCACCGAGACATCTGATTTATGCAATTTCCGTAGAAATTGCAGTCACGGTAAAGATGTACGCGATGGTCGTATTTGGTGAAACGTTGCTTCGAAAATATAAGTTTTATCCTCTGGCATTTTCAGGGATACTGTGAGTTGTTATTCTGCTACCCTAGTCAGATCCTTTTTCCTTCATTCTCCCTAAATTTTGAGCGTCCGTTCAAAATCATGTTCCTATTATCGGCGTAGTCAGGTCGATGTAATAGCATGACTTCAGAGTCCTTGTCGGGCCTGGCAATGCCACTGTTTCTGTTTCCCCTGGTTCTTCTCAGTGCTTCGCTGTGCTTCTGGTTTAATAGACGTCTCTGGGGTCTTTCAGCTCACTCTATCCAGCGAAGGTGAACATTTCCAAACAACAGAACAACAACAACAGCAATAAAACTCTGCCCTTTCATTTCCAAACCATATATGGCAATATCACGGTCAAAGAATCACATTCATCACATCCGACCATTATGTAAACTAGTTTGATCATATTGAACTCCCTGTATACAAATGTATTAGCCCGAGGAAGAAGTTATCATTGCAATATCAGAACAATCAACCTCATTGTCTTTGCATGTAAACCCCGCTACCTGATTAAATTTGATCATGCTAGCAAACATTCACATTGTCCACAACATGCCCGCTTCGAACATTCTAAAGTTTTCCCACTTTCTCGACACGGTTTATGAGAAGTGTGGTCTGGTCCTTGGGTATTTTGGCTGGAGATTTTATTCATTTTGATATTCATTTCTTAAGAGCTTCAGGTTTGGTAAATCGTGAGCACTATCTCACTCGTTTGGAGGCCGGGCTTAACGTTTTTTTTGTAAATATCCAAGGTCCTTCATTCATAAATAAAACCAGCCTCAAATTACTAAGTTCGACCACTTTACAATCTATGGTATTATTTATCCAGTTCAGCAAGCACGCATAGCATACCCGGCAATAAAAAGAAAGAATTTTATCCCCTGATAACCTAACTAGATAACAAAATATTATATTGTCAACTATTTTATTCTGTTTTCTCCAATTTCATTAATTCTACCGGATGTAAATATTAAAAACACCGGGTTCCCTTTATCCGCCGTATCAAGACAGAAAGAACTGAATCATATGCCAGATCTTACATTCCTCGTGTTATCTAAACAAAATGAAAGAAATAATGATGGATGAGAGCAAGTTCCAAATAGTCTTGATATATTTCCCCTTTCGGTCTTGACAGAATATAGATCTCACCGGTTACCTTAATTTGTTTTTCGGTCCTTCCTGCCCCATTTGGGACTGTTTATATCCGCAGTGACAAATTCTTATAGTGTCTTCTAAATCGGTTTCACTATGATAACGAGAACGCCTATGTGAATCGTAGGCACAAGGCTATTGAACGACCACCGACTTTTATGAAGTTAGAGATTTGGTGCTAAAATTCGATGTATATCGAGGTCATTGAGGGCAACCAGAGCTATCTCAAAATGTGGTCGGCGTTCGAGAAACTCTACGTCACACTTCGGAGGAAGAAGAACTTGATTTACAATTACCTACTTCCTCTGGTTTTATTTCTTTACCTTCCGCTTATGATTGCTCTGAAAATTCAACCCCATCAGTCCGACTGCAGTTTCCAAAGTTTGAAGCAACATGAGTCCAACAAGTCCGAATGAATTTGCCACCGTTTTATTTAAATTATGAGCTAAACGTCTTGCAACTACCATTGCTCAGTTATTCAATTTGTGTATGTTCGATCTCCCGTCGGGTCGATGGATACGCACTGCTAATGAGACCCAAACAGATCGAAACAGCTGCCCACTACTTCTTAGCTTTTCAGCTCATGCCTTCGTTTACACGACAAATTCGTCATCTAATTAAACTAACTTATCCATTTCTCTCATAAAATTACTTCCTCATCGAGTCGGTTACTGTTTCAGCTGAATAATTCATGTAAGTGACGGACTCGATTGGAGATATGACATTTTTCAAGCATATATGATAAATCGTTGACAGATTCAGTGTATTGTTGGCCACGCTTGTTTCTTACTCCATGACATACGTTCACAATGAATTAAAAATTGAATCGGACAGGCAATACGTGGCCATCATTCATCCTTAATCAGTCGTTTTTGTCATCTAGTAAAGAAAAGTTTGTACTTGACTAAACATCATGTGCAGTCCAAGAATTTCAACGAAAGTGCCCTTTTACGGTTGTTTCCTCAACTATGAAGATCTATATTGACGTTTATTTAAGTACTCATAAATGTATTTGTATGTTTGTGTCTGTAGTTCTGTCAGTCTGCTTCTATGTATGAATGTATGTATGTACACGCTATATAGTATGATTTTAAAGCACAAAGTCTCAATGGAACACTATTTATTCTGAATGTTTACATAGTTGTAGGAGTGTAACAGAAGACGTGAAACAATAACAAAATTGTTTGTCTCCCCTTAAGGGGTTCAGATAAAACGTTTGTAACTTGTGATGGTCAGTGGAGAAAGGATTTTTCCCAGTCAGTTAGCTGCTTTTTGTTTGGTTGCAAATAGTAAATCCTTTTAGGAGGTGTTCTGAGCATCAACAGTTTGTTTTCCTTTTTAAAACAAAACAACCATCGATAATCGGAATATTTTTCTAGAACAGCGAAAACTGCTATTGGCTATCATGTTTCGCAATGGAAAAACAGATTGTATTGCCTTATTCCTTGAATGAAATCTCAAGTAGTATTCACGTTCGTTGCATTAGGATAAAAACTATCTTCTCATTGACCCTATTCCGCGCCATGTGAAGGACTATTCACATGGCGAATATATATCGTATCGTATAAATCGCACGGTGAGAACTAAATGGCATCCTCCAGCCCTCACTCAACCTGGTTCTTACTGTTCTGTACAGTAAAACAGACTCAAGTATACAGAGGCGACATGCAAGTTCCACGAGTACTGATCAGATGACCCATGGATATTGCAAAGATCTGGTGGTTTGGGAGAAACCCAACATACCAGTTTAATCATTTCTGTACCACTTACCTACCGTCTGTTTGGCTACTCCATTCTCCGCATTTTTCCGAATGTACATTACCTTTAGACCACGTGCCAATGATCGTTTGAGAAATCACGTGACCACGACTTGCGAGATGTTCATGGATTGAAACCCATTCATCCGACATTGGTCAGTACTGATAAAAGTAAACACTAATCCCACCGTATCAGGCTTTGTGCCAATCACATTGTTCCGTACCAATTACTCTGCTTAATTATGAACCTCTTTTTATCGATATGAGGTAGCTCTGCTCACCGTGGTGTATCCCATATCCAGTGTCAAGTTCCCACCGAATTCCTATCAACAAAACAATCCCCTTAGACTAAATGTTTGTGATTGANTGTGATTGATCGGTTTGTCCATCTAAGTGATTCACTTCCCTTCATGCCACATGATCTTGGGTGTGGCGTCACCCTGTGAGTGACTTGGCTTGGTGTCCCGTTGGATTCTGATCTGGATTACCCTTTACTTGAGCTATGGTATACATATCGTAGTTAAGGAAAATTACCGAACTTGTGTTCTGATTACCTGGACTTGAGGGTTTGATTTCCTAGCACCACTCTCGACGTCAGTCTGGAACACGTATGTTTAGTTAAACTTCGAAAAAGATAACACTATGGTATACATGGACAGAAGTAAACATTACGTGTAATTGTAGAGCCCATTTATTAAATATCATGGAGATCAAAGTGTGTAAGCAGCAGCGAATGTGTCAACNTCCTATGTTTATTCTACCAATAGGCGCAGCACGAGATCATGGGACTATGAAGTCGGGATATATTTATATTCTAAACAAATATTCACGGACCCGGACAATAGTTGTTGGAATAACACTGTTTTTTTGCGAAAAATATGAAGAATCTGTTTAGCAAGCATTCGGAAATTCTCGAGTTGAATACGAGAATGAATAGTAGAGAGTAGGCAAGATCATTTGCTATCAAGGGCTTATGCTATCCGCACGTGTGTGTGTTTAAGTGTTAAAACGTCCCTAATAACTCAACGAATGGCTTCCCAGAATCCACCCAGGGTAAGACGACACGTTTTGTCTGGCTCATTGACGTCATCAAATGAGGTTGCTGAGTTTGTCAGATTTCACCTTTTACGAAAAAGTTGTCATCTTTGAATTCTAAATATGGCGAGTTTTACTAAATAGCCTTGGATAAATTCAAATTTGCTCTACTGTTTGTAGCAAAAATATGCGGGTTTCGCATCCAGCAAATTCACGGGAAAATTAGCACAGCATTGACGGCGTTTCGATCCGATACACTAATCTCTTTGGTTATGCGGACTGAGATTCAGTCGTGTTCTGTGTCAACACCATCTGAAGCCGTATACCTGGTTGAATGTCGTTCGTAATAAAAGTGACGGAAAAAGGCAGCCCCCACAGGAATTTTTCTTCGTGATGAAAGATGCGTTCACTGTGCACGTTCAACATACTTTCAGGTTGCAAATGAAGTCTCCAACACCGTAATTCGCATAATCACTACTGCTTCTCGAATGAGAAATGCATCACGTCGGTTGTTGAAATAACCGTTAGAATGATTCACGGAGTTCACAACACGCATCACTTAAGGGGACTTTTCATTGTATTATTTAAAACCCCATCCGACAAGTAATGCTTTCAAACAAATCTACGGCTTTTCGTTTTTTGTTCGATCATGCGCACACTGCGATCTTGTATAGTCCTTCCAATTATTACATCTTGTTCTTAAGGTGAACCACTATAAATTGTCATCCAGAAATTCCAAAAGATAAGATCAAATTCCAATACTGCACAATTGATGTCCAGGACGATTTCACTGCATCTCAACCTGGTGCATAGTGCAGAAAAAATTTCAGTTTTATAAGAATTTAGCATGGCAACAGAGAAGAGTAAAACACAATGAAACAGACAAACAGAAAAATGGGGGAAGCTGTTAAAAAGACAGTCATCATGGTAAGGATAAAATAACATAAAGTTCTTTATGCTGACACAAGGGGGGCTTCCATCGACCGCGGAACTGACCCAGATTGCGTCATCTGACTTTAAACCCAATTGGGAATATGTTCAACCATCCGGTTGCGTAACTGTCGCTCTGTTCTGCCCACGTAGTTCCGCGGCATAGGAACAACGGTCGAAACTACAAGACTCCGTCATCAGCCATAGCCCGATATCTTCTGATGACGCAACACCAGATCGACCGAAGCATAGCGTTTCCGATTATCTACAAGTCACGAATAGCAAGATTGCTGCGGTTTACAGAAGCGATTGCTATCAGTCGATAGAAGCCCCCCTTGTGTCAGCATAAAGAACTTTATGTTATTTTATCCTTTCCCTGGTGAAACTCTTTTTAACCGCTTCCCCCCTTTTTCTGTTTGTCTGTTTCATTGTATTTTACTCTTCTTTGTTGCCATGCTAAATTCCTATATAATTGATGTTTTTTCTGCACTATGCTTCAGGTTGAGATGTAGTAAAATCGTCCTGGACATAAAACGTGCAGTATTGCAATTTGGTTTTCTCTTTTGACATTGATCTCGGGAAAGACATGCTTCAGTTCTCTCAAGATCCAGAAATTCATCAATTACATACCAAAATACGATATATATATATATCTTTGTTTACGGTTGATGCGGTTTATGGAAAGGATATGCATTGGGGTACTGAAAAGAAGCTCATCAGTAAATATCTTAAGTGAGACTGATCACTTCAGTGCTTCATATGAGAACAAACAAAACTCACTTGTGCAATCAGTTATTTGAATGACCGATTGGAATTGGTTTGCTATCGCACATCTGTTCAATTGTAGATATTTGGGTAAACACAATCATGAACAAAAGTGATCTATATGTGGACCAGTTTACCGCGACAGTCCAGTGTGGTCACGCAACGTGCAATGCATGTGCAATCCATTCACTAGGCAGCAGTGTGGAAACTCGCCTATATGTCCCCACCACCACCACCACCAACACCTCGCTAATGGGGAAAGCATGACCGTAGACTCAACTGTCATTTTCAGTTAGTTTCATGCACTGTTCCGTGCGACGAAAACCGAAAAAATGAACCGAACTCATATTGAAAACAGACAACAACAACAACAACAACAACAACAACACTGCAAGCATGAATGTGCACGGGCGGGACATGAGTTCCACCCGTTGGCCAGCTTCAACTGTAGCACAGAATGGCAGTTTCCGCGAAGTCGTCCATCAGTGATTGGGATGTGACGTCAGTTAGGAGATAATTGACACACCAAAATTTTCATTCAAGACGCAGCCTGAATTTTACGGATTGAATAAGAGCAGCGATGAGCCAGAGTGTCTTAGGAATATCAAACAGGACAATGGATGAAATGTGGAACGTTTGAATGAAAATGAAACGTAATTCTCTGTGATCTGGCTTGTGTCTGTTGCTCCACTGTCATACTTGGAAAATTTGCTTCGTTTTGGAGACTATAACTATGTCAATGGTTATATTGCATTTTATTGTTGTAATGACTAGTTCAGGCATTCAAGCCTATATTTTAGTCGACAAATGTGTTTACCGTTACAGAAGGATACAAAATGAAAAACAATATCATATACAGAAATGATAACACGAAAACAGAAGATCATCTTTGTAGGTTTAAGATTAGTTCGCTTCGAAATAAAATACGGATCAGATATGGTAACTTTGAATTGCGATAAACATTTATGCGGGAGGATTAGCAGCGAGGATTGGATCGGTTTTCGCGTGGGAACGACAAGCAGATTAATCGGGATTGAGCGGATAACTGGGGTCGTTGAGTATCCTATGGGCGGGATTTTTACGTGAGGTAATTCAAATATCACACAATTCAGTAGCTTGATCGTTTAAGGGAATAAGAGGAACACAGCTGGTAATTACCACACCGCGACGAACAGGAAAACTAACGGGGGAACAAACCAGCATGACAGGGAAAATGCATTGATAAGCAACAGAAGATATGGTTTTATGCTTCAGTCGAAATCCTAGTTTGTGTATTTGAAAATATGAACGACATACTAGTCTACCAACACAGGCTAGTAAATTAGACGGCCACCTTAGATTGCTTTCTCTGGCATATTGTAACCGTTCTTCAGTTTCTGCACAGCAGTTTTTGACAAAAATAGTGAGTTGAATAAATTCACAGACACCAAGACACATGAATTATCAGAACTGAGCACCGAACGAAAGACAGAAAATAAATTGATTCAATTGATATGAAAGATGTCTTTAGATTGGTTAGAGTGACTGTTAAAGCGAACCGAGTGATTGCATATTGGATAAACAAAACAATTTGTATGGTGTACGTTCGAGAATGATCCACTAGCTTCTATTGAAGACATTAAAAACCGAGTGATTGGTTGACTTGTAAACCATATTTGTATGACGTGTGTATATGTTTACCTTTCAGGTTGCGTTTACACCCAACAGATCCTTTTTTGTATGTTGTGTCTACACCGGTCCACTTTATAAGCAAGTCATTGAACAGCTCGCCCAAATGTGTTCGTTGCGTTTTTCTCTATTAGTCGTTTGCTTTTGATTCTGTATTCTGGTCATCCCTCCTTTGTAAGCTTGAATCTTTTGAGACGCCGAGACAGCCACTTTCGTGGCTCCCTGATTATTTCACCGAAAGAATCCAGTTTGCAAATCTGGGCAGGAATACCTCAATTCTTCTAGTCAGTAATCCTGGTGTCCTTATAGATGCTGCTCTCTCTCTATCTTTCTTCTGATTTCATTAGTGATCTTTCAGTTCCACATCCTGCTCATATCCAAAGGTATACTATCGATGTTGTTTTATGTCAGACCGTGTCTCCTTCTTCGGAATTTTCTAGCTTTACTGAAAATCTTTCCCGATTCGAACTATTCTGGCATTGTTCTCAACACATCTCATTGCTTGGAATGCGCTTTTAGTTCGCCCTGCTCTCCATTCCCGTCAAACTCTGTAAACCGTAATGATAACCTTTTGTCTAAAGTGACTTCAGCCAAATATCTGGGTCTTGCTATCGATAATTATCCTCGCTGGTAGACACACATTCAGAACTCTATGGGAAATCTCCGGCGCTGGCAGCTCCTTTCAGTTTCGAAATCTCATACAATTTTGCATTGCCCAACAAGTTTTGTTCTCTTTTGTTATTCAATGCGTTCTTCGTCGTGGAACGATGATAATAAGTCCTGCATCTTTAAATTCTGTCGAGGTAATAATTGTAGAACTTTTTAATGACAATACGATTTTGTTGTATGACCTTTGCCAATAAGATCCGAAAAGAAGTGCAAGTCAAAGTCAAAGTTTTATTATGGGACTTACTTAAGAGCACATGCTTCTCATGTCCCCAAAGGATATTTACACAATTGAATCAGTTCACGTTGAAAAAATATCACATACAGTTCCAGGTAGGAGAGTACAGAGAATGTAGGCCACAATGAATTTGCGTTTGATTTATTGGTGTAGGAATGTGAGGTCTATCAAGGTTTCATCGAGTCTCCGCTTGAAAGATTCAATAGTTGATGCACAAATGACGTGAGATGAAAGGGTTTTCAAACTACTGCATACTCTGACTGCAAACGATTGGCGCCGGTATTTCAGTCGGTACTTTGGATTCACTAACTTGAAACGGTGTCCCCTAAGGTGTACATTGTTCGATATCGTGAGTGACTACCGACATGGATGGTTTGGGTTCTGCAGTATTTACACGCCAGAATCAAGTCTCCGTCAATTCGTCAGTACTGAACAGAATATAGTCCCAGTGATCGTAATCTCTCCTAATAGGTAAGGTAATGCTCTCTCTGGACCATCTTGGGGGCCATCCTTTGTGGGCGCTCAAGCATCTTACGATCACGTTGCAACCATGGGCTCCAAGCTTGGATGGTGTACTCTATGTGCGGTCGAATGTACAATGATAACAAACGTGGGAACAGTGCTGATTCAAAGACTCGCCTCAGTGAGCCTACGTTCTTTACAGCGGTGGACGAAGCCTTAAGAGAATTGATCGGGTAGATTAAATCCCCTTGAACAACAATACCTGTCTTTTTCATTTGAAGTATTTGGTACCTACTGATTTCCGAGGAAATACGATATTCTCCTCTTATGGCGTAGGAATAGGACTTTGCATTTAGAAACATTAAATTCAATGTCTTTCTCCCTAGTCCATTGATAAACTCCGTTAAGTGATTCTTGTTGTGTCATTGTATTCCGGATTTTACGTCGTCTGCAAATAGTATTGTTTTTGGACCTAACACTTCCGATAAATAATTAATGAATGTGAGAAATAGACGGGGACTAAGTACGGAACACCGCACGTGGCATTGATAAATCCGGATATGGAAGCGCAAACACGAATGGATATGGTCCGTTGTTGAAGGAATGCTCTCATACAACCAAACACGAAATCTCGGATGCCGTAATTGTTGAACCTCTGTAACACGATTCGGTGATTCACCCAATCAAATGCTTTCGAGAAGTCGAGATAAGTCACATCAATGACATCCCCTTTGTCGACTGTTCTGGTTCATTCATCTCTAACACGAAATAAGTTGGTGGGGAAGGATTGCTTTGCCTGAGCCCGTGTTGAGCTGTTGAAAGGATATTGTACCTTTCGAGGTGTTCCATCAAAGAATCTGCCACAATTGACTCCATGACTTTCGATAACACCGGAAGCTGGGTCGGTAGTTAACAGGGTCATTACGACAGCCACCCTTGTATATGGGCGAAATCACTCTTTGTTTCCACGATTTTAGGAATGTTGGTTGGTCGAAAATTCGATGGAACTGACTGGCTAGTGGTTCGGATACATATGATTAGCCAAAAGGATCGAGGATTTTCGGTGTTTATTGCCCGCACCTGGGGTTGTATGTTTTCGTAGGGCCACTAGTGTTGTTTCAACGTTTCCAGCGGTAAATCATAAGCAGATCAGTGAAGGATGAGAAGCTGTAGATCGGTACTGTGAAAACGTTGGAATGCTGAGTTTTAAGCATTTTACTTGCTTCTGTTGGAGTGGCTGTAATTCTTCCAGCGCTGCTTAGCGCCGGTATGCCAAACTTTACTATCCAAACTGAGTCGAAGTGCTCTTACAACAGCTTAGGATTAGAAATCGATATCTGTGCTAGCATTACTTGGTAATTCAGTTTACCCTCACAAATCAGCCTGGTGCAGTGGTTCCTGAGCATACGATGATTATTCTGCGTGACAGCATTCCAAAGACGTTTATAATCTCGCCAGGATAAATCCCTCAGGGGTAGCCAGTTTCATGTTCGGCTTCTAATAGATGAATTTCGGATGCTGGTTTTGGTGATTAATCTAGTCTTAGTCACTGATATCACTAAGTGTGTAAGACTATCAGTAAATTTCTGCCAGTAAACCAACCGATTGGGTTCTTCGTCATAGAAACCCACTGAGTAGAGAGCGCCAAGTTTTTCAACAGTGTGTATTCTATGACTCTGGGGAACTTTCGTGAATAGAAGTGTAACAAAACACATTTAAATTTAAGTCACATTGACGGTTTCTGCCATCAGCTTCTCGTTGGTCAACACTAAATCTAGTATGGATGGTGGTCGTAAGTTTCGAAACCTGGTGGGTTCCCTCATATAATTTGTACAACGGATGTGACTGAATGGATTGCATGAATTGTCACTCAAACGG
>UZAN01052460.1:0-13187 GCA_900618425.1 Echinostoma caproni
TTTATTATTCCTACTCATTAAAAAAATCAGAATCACCATTGAAGTTTCTATCTTTTTGGAAGAGTCGAAAATAAGCAAACAAACACATGGCATTTTAACTATCGACAAGAGTTAATTAAATAGGATGAGAGGTATACAGTATGATGGTCCAATTGCACTAGGAAATTTGGTAGTAATTTCGAGAAAGTGCAACTTTATTGGAATGGGAATCTGAGTTATTTATTGGTGACCCAAGGTTTCTATCCCGGGGATTCCAATAACTGTTTAAAGAGTTACAAGGAAAAAATGTGTACTATTAGACAATTCGAAATACATCATCTTTGTTTCCGTTTTCTAAGGAATCAGATGTACGTGATCTGATTATAACCTCTCAAGTTTTAAAAAATGAGTGAAGTGAGGAATTCCATTAGAAATTCAACCTGAAACTTATGTAATAATAAACATACGGATATCACATAAAGAATCAAAGATAAATATAAACCTAAAATAATTAAGGTACCGAAATCGATGCTGTCACCCGGATCTCTACTGCACCTGTTCTGTTATGGCCTTATGTGGTTCAGGAGTTCAAGTCTCACGATCAGAGCTGCTGGTTCTCTCCTCACAATATCAAAATGACAACGTACAAATAGGCATGGTCTGGCTACTTGGCTCTACTCTCTGCTAAGTCACACACGAAATTATCACGCTAAACAATCCTCACGGACCAAAAAGCAACATCGACTTTGTACACGCACTTCTCCATTCGTCTTCTCATCTCTACCTCTCTTTTGCTTAAGCCCAAATCTCTCCCTCCCCTGTCAAACGCAACCAACATTCTAGTTCCAACGACACTTCCAATTTATTTTTTTCTACCTCAAGCTGATTTGTAGGTCTTTATGCACCAAATATTCACTCTCTCCACATTACCAGATGTTGACGTGTGCAATCGTAATTTTCACCTAATATGACTGGAGTTCCGAATTCCGTTTTTTAATGATTGCTTAACAATTGTATCGTTCACCTGGGAGCAGTAACTCCTCCATTTCTGGTGTCTTATCTTCTGCAATGAGCACTTGTTTGTTACGGATCTTATTCCCCATGTTACCATCTTGGGAGATTGAGAAGTTTATAATCAGGAATGGTTAACGCATTGTTCTGATACTTCGTCTTGGGGCCACAGATCCGAACATTTCACTTTGGTCAACACCCTGAGATAGTGCCTTGACCTCCTCACATGTGTCATTGCCGTACGTATACCCTCCATCTCATTCTCATTTGTACCCTTCCGCTCTCATCAAACATCTCCACTGTTTCTCCGCTTGGCTCATTGGATCGCTGCATGGTTTCTTGCTCTGTGAAGTTTATTCGTCCCGATCAGCCAGCCACCTCGAGACACACATTTGGGTGCAATAACTCAGTCCACTGGAACGGTTTTCGCGACTTCCCAGCTTCTTCTGCTTGAAACGATTATTTCACTACAGGCGTTTCCAGATACTTTTCTGGCTTAGCAGACATCATTCTTCAATGTATACATCTTTTTGTTTCCCCCATTCCCAAACCCGGTCAACCCAAATTTCCTGGGTGTTTTAACCACTTATGTGGTTGCGCTAAAACGGTCAGCATTCCGATCGATGATCATCCCCCAACTTCCAATCTATAGTTACTAACTCACCGTCGAGCAGTTGCTTCTCTGTCCCTCCTCCACTATTGATTTATGGCTCATATTGTTTTGAGCTTGCTGAGCAGTTCCTCCATCTGTAACTTGCACCCGTTCATCCCGCTCAAAGGCAGTTAGTAATCCTCATCAGATATCAGTTGTTAGATGTAACACATCTCTCTTTTAATCTTCGTTTATCCCAAAAAACCATGTTCTGGACCAATATTCTGCTGTATTATCATTTGCTTAAAATCATTCACTCTTTAAGCACCGAATCATTAAATTGGATCTCACAGAAATATTCCCCGACTCTCTCTTTTACAGTAAGTCCTTTTACTATGCAATAAGATATGTCACTGGGATCAAAAGAATTATCAAGGGTGGAATAATTGTAGTTTATTCTTCATTTTCAGTGTGAATTGTCAGTTGGATCTTACCACACTATTTTAATTAATTAATTTATTGAACGCTGATAACTACTTCCCAATTTAAAGGCGATTACTGTCCAATTTGAAATTTCATCATTTATCTGCCGCTTTTCATCACATCACCCACATATCTGCCAACAGTAAACTCTAAAAGGAGTCTAAGCACTATTTTATTTAACTGAAGAAAACAAATTTTATTTTATAAGACCTGGAAAATAACAGTGAACACGTTACACAGTGCAGAGTAGATTATTGATCCAATGCATTGCAACGAGTTGTACAAAACACAGCCTCTGCAGAAAATCTGAATATTCGGAATGTTTCCGTTTGTACAACCAAAATAACAAAATTTATCCACCTACTCTATTGCTTGCTCCAGTCGGAATGATCCTAACCAAAATGGAATAACAAAATGAAATACTATTCATTGTACACTGCGTGAAAGCTGTTTGTAACAAAAAGGAATATTAACTGAATTAGTTCATGCGAATTACAGTGATCTTCTTGTAGTTTTTTCAAGGGAAATGTATTTAAGTAGTGGATAACTAACACTGGTTTTCTAAAAACCTATTTAATACTACTTTTGCTCACCCCATAAATTCAAAAATGTTGACTTGATCATTCACAAAAAACGATTTAGTTTCAAATGAACAAATTTCATTCCTCTTTCTTTCAGATAGGTCAGTTGAAGTTAATTTATGACATCTCAAAATATTATAGCAATTTTTATCATTGACATGTTCCAATGAAATGCAGGCTGATGAGATGGCATTCGAAGCGATAGTGCATGAAGTATTACTTAAAAGGAACTACCTATGAAATCTCTTTAGGTTCAATAATTCAACAATTTATAGTTTTCACCAAAAGAATAATTTTGAGACGCAAGAATCTCCAATGTTGTGCACATTTCATATGAATTCAGTGGTGGATCCAGGGAGCTACTTTCATGTTTTGCTGTGACATGTTGTGCCATGCTAAATGGGGAATGAACTTGGTGGAAACAACTAACTTTGCGTCTATCATTCCCCAGTATTAATTCTAAACTACAGGTTTAGACGTCAGTAGAACGAAGGAGGAACACGCACAGATGAACACAAAAAGTAACACCGAAATTGATAATTATTTTTTTCTTTTGCCTTTTCTTCTTGCCTATTTCTATGGAGTATAAGACTATGCAGGCAATTTTTGGTCATGAAGAAGCAATTTATCAGAGAACTGCCATGAGGCAGAAAGTAAAGATGACAGTTAGGTGAAGGCATTCAAGCCGACGACCTTGGTAGGTACATGGTTAAATTAACCAACATTAGACTGACGCCGCCGGTCGATCACAAACCTAACTTCGCATACACGTCAAACTAAGGCTGGACAAAAAATTGGATAGCCCACAACATTCATTAAATTCAGTGTTGGTTAACTTTGCCCAATTAAAATTGGTTTCTATCCCTGAGTTGTTTATCAACTGAGCAATCAATTGGATCATTCATCGGTAAAACATTTTAATCGACAATATGCATTCATTTTCGATGGGGCGTAACACTAAAAACGACCGAATGGGTGTGATCGAATTAAATATCCCAGGTTGTGCTTTATCGATTATTTCTCCTCTTCTGGTTTTGCAAGCGTACATCAAACATTCACTGCACGGTTCTGTCTAGATTTCATGGTACTCGTAACACTTTATTGTCATGAACAGTTACTGATTGATGTGAGGATTGCATAAAAATATCAGCATTATTCGCAGTCTGATCGACAGTTAGAAGCACTTTCAAATCTGATCCGTTCTCATATTGAATGCGTCTAATTTATTGAATTTCATTACCGGATTAATACAACGCTGATAGAGCGAGAATGAATATTTTCATCAAGTTGTTTTCCTCTATCTGTGATTATAGTATTTACCTAATTCTCTGCACAGTGTCGGCAATTTGCCTATCTCCAAGAATTGATGAAAAATATAGAGAAAATATTGGGTAATCAATAGTGACAACACTATCGGGGATAATTCAGTAAGTGAATGATAGTTGAAAACAGGGAAAAATATGTCCCTTGCGAAACATAAGTGTAACAAAATACCACTAGATGTACTTAAGATTATGAATTTTCAATAAAACACATAATTTAACAAGATCGACAAAATCTATGATGGATGATTACAAATTGCTGCAAATGAAAGCGGTACAGACTAACAATTTGCGTCTCTTCACATCTTTCGAAGCCTTTTCACCCATCTTCAGTCCTGGTGATTGCTAAGCTTACCAACAGATGAGCATTTTTAGGATTCCTATGTGATTTGATTTATCCTTTCATAAAAATATCTTGCCTAGTTACTTACACTCTAGGTGGCGAGTGTTTGGATTAGCTCATTTGACGTTTCACAGGTACCAAACACTCTTGATGATGTTGTGAGTGGGTTTCACTCCTTGGGAGATCGTTAATTCCCCACTAGTTGAACACATTTACACGCAGTGAGATTGCTTCTTGTAACCGACAAGTCCCAACCCGACTGATCGCGGTTCGAGTCCTGACAGGAAAACAAGCGTACACACTGCTGACGAGTCCCAAATAGGACGAACCAACTGTCCAGTGCTCTTTGTTAGTTATCACAAACAATTCCACCGCATTCTATGGGTTCTTTTATTGGCGTAGCTATTTGAAATTTTGCAGTTAATTAAAAGTAGAATAACAGTTGCTTTTTTGGAAACTTGTGAATCAATGAGTAATAAATCTTTGAATATCAACCAGTGCTTAAAAATAGCTAGACACACGTGAATGAAGCACGTGGACGTTGCGGCGGAGTCTGGAGCACTCCAAGCTCAACTTCATTCTGAAATGATTGATGGACAAACAAAAAGATGCATGCCTGTTGCACTGTGTGATAAAATCTTATACTTTTTAATGTTCCACGTGTGTTTTCTGTAGATAAAAAATTATTCATCTAAAAGTGTTCGAGTGTTACATCATCTATTTTTGAATAGATCTATATAGACCTGTCGAAACCACGTACATGATGGAGTAGTAAATTGGCTGGCGCTGATCATTCTGATTAACTATCCAGGGAATACAGTTATACAGTTTGGTACTCAAGCAATATTCTAAAATAGGACGAAAAATACTTATATTCATCATCAACAGTTGTGATCAAAATCTCATCTCAGTTGAGCCCAAAAATGTCAGAATGATTGGTCTAATCACGTAGAGCGCAGGGATCCTCGAATAGATGTTGTGCAAAAACAACTTAATTTCCAACTGCACGATATCTTAAAAACGTAAGAACTCCAAAATAGCTCATGGATTTTAAGATTTCTGTTGGGCTTAGATATAATCACCCCATATCTTGACCGAATTCAAACTAATCCCTCAGGTAAAGCAAAGTTTTCAAAACACACTGGGTTATAACCATTGGATTGAAAATGTTACTAGTTGAACTGAAAACCATTAGGAGATTTTTGAACGCATTGAACGAGCAATATGCACGAATCTAAGTAGCCAAAACTTTGATAAATTTTAAAAAGCAGATAACTTCTGCAATATTTTACTTCATTTCTGTTTGGAAGACTGTTTTATCTGTATAACTTTTTCTTAGTGTTACAAGCGTCCATAGGTCTACAAGAATGTCTAGACTGGTACCGCAAATATCTCCGTGGCCAGAAGCCTTTGAGATATTTGCGGTACCAGTCTAGACATTCTTGTAGACCTAGTGTTACTTGGAATCAATAGAATGGAATTGAAAGAAGTATTTAAGACCGATGACAATCAAAGGCTTATCTAAACTAGCAAAGTGCAAATAACGTGGGAAACAAACAAAGACTGTGCTTCTGAAGTACTTTGAGCAGCTTTTCTAGGGATGTTTAGCCGCCTCTCGAAAACGAACAGAACAGCAATAAAACTCCTAAAGTCCGAATTTTGAGAGATTCTTTTCAGGAATTATTTTTTCGGTGTTGGTGACATTTTCCAGGATCTCGTGTAGGTAGAAGGTGGTCAGCATCTTTACCTCTGGCATAAGACCTGAAGTTGTAGTAGTTGTTTTCAATTTTGTCGCCGTAATCAGTTTTCTACTGTTTAACATATATGTTTTGTTTTTAATTGCTGAACGGCATTTATTTACGTTCAACCTTGAAGTAATTTAATTGTATCAGTGTAATCATGATGTAATAATGATAATAATGTAATTGTGATGTAATAATATTAATGTAATGATGTTATAGCAATAATGTCAAAAGGNAAAAGGTGACGTAGAAGCGAGACATGAAGAAATGCCCTGAGCGATTAGAGTAGGTGTTTCTCGACTTCCAGGTTGGGGTACGAAAGACTATTCAACTGGCTGGTTGGAGACACTGAAGGGTATGGCAAATAACCGACAACAGTGGCGTTCTTTTTGTCATTTCTAATCAGGTCAAAATGCTCTAAAAGGTAAGCATGCACAATAAGGTTATGTAGTGTCTGTGTTGACCATATGGGCTCACTTTCTTTGCCTCCCTACAGTTAGGCATAAACCCTACCTAACTTTTAAATTCTCACTCACTTTGTGTACACCGAGAGCTTGACCGCGATCAGAGAAGTTTACTTCTCTGTATCTCACTGTACGTCTATGATGTAAAAATAAAACGTTCATCGAGGTGCTTTCCCTCTGGTCACTGTATAATAGTTGCAATATTATCTCCGAAAATTTGTAACTACTGTCTGCTCTTTGTCTCAAATAATTCCGAAATCTAAACGCTGCACTATTACACTCAAGCTTGCCCAGATAGCAGGACCATCGAGAATACTACTTGAGTTCTAAAAGTCACAACTCATTATTATTGCAATGTAAAAGTAATTCCCTATTTAGCGAGAGAAATTTTGTCATACTTCATCTTGCATTGTTTTTTTAAGAAACAGCTTTCACATTACCTCTGGGCAGTTTTCTGTCATTTGCGAGAGTTTAATATTTTATCTCTGTGTTTCTGTATCCTAGTGAATAGGAGCCAGTAAAAGAAAGATCAGCTTTTCTGGGTGTCAAAAATAATCACTTGGATATGCTAGATCACGGTTTTTAACTCTTCAGTACCCAGGTAAATCTCAATGGAAAAGCCCATATAAGAGACCGAGTTGTTTAGGACTTCAGTCATATTTAGTCTGATCACTGTAAATTCATTAAAAAGGCAGGTATATTGGATGAAAGCATTTACAACAAACAGCAATATTGTTCCATTAGAGTCCCATTAGAATACTGACGTACCATAGTATATAAAACGTCCTATGAATAAAGTATTAGAGTTCATCCGGTGACTCCAAAATTGGCGTCCTGTGGGTGATTCTCGTTAGATATCCTTTTCTGAATGTAATATGACTCTCCTGGCTATTCAAAGATAAACTAATGGGATGATAGTGCTGTATAGATAATAGTCATGTTTCCCAGAATTCGGAACTTCATGGTCAGCAGAACGGCTATGAAAATCATCTGAGACAGTCACGAAATCGCTCTGACGCTTACAGGTGAACAACAATTGTACAGATATTCATAAATCTACATATCGTCGAGTCACGTTTAACTACAAGGCATGTAAATTACACAATCTAAACCCCGGCGTGTGTAAAAATATAATATAAATGTAAATGGCACAGAGGGACGGTCAATAGCCCCATTTGAATCCAACTTAAGTCCAGCTACTCTTATTCATTATAGGGATAATTGAGTTCTACTAGGGGTCCAGTCAGAACTGTGCGTAAATATTTTTAAAATTACAACAATTACAATTATACAACTGAGTAAAAACAATCTCACGATTGTAAAGTGTTATTATAGATTGCTTATTAACCGTTCAATATAGATGCGTTATTAGCTCATAGTTTGTTTGAATCAAGCAGCATTAGTCGTCATTTTTTCGCGTCTGATTGCGGTCGCCTCCAACAGTCTCAGCATGGTTGGGGGTGGGTGTCTACGGTTACGGCTGGTCACCCTTCCCTTGCACCTCGTGAAACTCTCCCATAAGAGCAAGCGTCTCGAAAAGCCTCCTCTGAGGAAGCCCTACTCACTTCCTTCTCTTAGCGAAGGTGCTTTCCCACTAAAGTGAGAAGACAAAAAGCTGACGTTCGGGGCTATAACCGGGTTGGTGGACCACTAGTAGTTCACCTAGGGTAGTTGACCGAAAACCCCGATTCCAAACCAACCAAGAGGAGGTGTACGAAACACACCCTCCCGGTTGTGGCAGTGGTCAACGGCTCGATTGGGCTTTGAGGTTTGACCCCGTTCAAAGAGTGTATGATCCAATGAACTGGACACTGGCCCCCAATGAATTCCGGTTTTCGCACATCGCCCCGCTGTCTTGTGGGTCAGGTCTTGCTTGGCTAGCCAAAGGCTCCGGTTGTGAATTCCTCAAGAAAATTCACCTGTCTTGGCCTGGGCAACCTGGAAGTATTCCATCCACATGCAACTCATGGAACGTCTTTCTTTTTTCTATTGTACCATGGTTTGTTTGGCACACAGTCTGGGTTCAGACGTATGTGAAAATACAATATATATAATATTTATTGCAGTCCGTGTTATTCTTTTTGATTGCCCGTACAAGAATAGTTCCGTCAACTTTAATATCTATTGTTATGGAACCGGCCGAGTATGGAAATATATGAACATTAACTCGGTCAGTTGAGTTTTATGTAAACCATTTGAAGAATTCATTTTTGGTTACTTTAAGAGTTGCAACAATCACTATTAACACAAACAAGTCTAAGATAAAATCACCTATATTCAGTTCCTCGAAGATAACCTAAAAAATCCGAAAGTATACCACAGAATACTATTTTGTCTTAAAATGTGAATAGGTGGATTTTCTTTCTGGTGTTAGAAGAAGGATCCTATTCGAATTTGTGAGACATCCTCTGGATACACTCGTTCATCGTTGGTATTTAGCTAATAACAAATTGCATCAACTTGCATTTCCAGATCGGATTTTGATAAGTCTATTAAGTTAGGTGACCATTTAGTCGTACTGGTGTTCTATCATAAAGAAAGCTTTCCATGTTTAAAGGGCATAGTAAAGCGAGTAAACAAATAGAACGCTGGATATAAAATTCCTGCACAAGCGTGAATCCAAAAGAGAGAACAGGTGTTCTCTCAGCGTACACGCAAATGGCAGAGTAATAATAGCCACCCACCATTAACCACTTGGAGTCAATTAAAAAAAACACTTGGAAAGATTGTTCTAGATATATATATAACGGCTTAACTAGGTTGCATTTATAGGAATTTTTCAAAATCCAACACATTACCCTTTTGGTTCTTTGGGATTCATTAAAAAAGGACGAATTCCGGAGCGAAGTGGGAGCACAAAGTGTCACGCTGTGCAAGGAGGGACTCCAAAAGATGTGCGGCATTTTTACTAGTTTGCACTTGATGGTCAAATTGTAAGTGTATGCAAATAGGTTTTTAATGACATTTTGTGTCATTTTTCATTTTATTAGGGCCATAAGCGCATGTGATGAGTAGAACTGTTATGCTAAGTATGATAGTAAACGATTCATCATTGTATCATGGCAATTGCCGGTCTACTGGATTCCTTGTCCGTACAGCGGGACGGTTGACTGTACCATTGGAGTCCTATTTGAGTCTTGCCGGTACTAGATATAAGTTCCTTTAAATAAATATAACAACTTAATCAGATAAACTCATGGAATGGTAAGTTCAACACTAAAAGTTGATAAGCTGGAGTAACTTAATAAAGGTTAAATAATCTAACTGTTTGCTTAAATAAAGTAANCATGTAAGACTACAATCCCCGTAGTGTTTCTCGGTGGTCAGTACGAAGACATGTTAAATCAAATTTAACAAGGACATTTTTACTTGCACATGAAAATACAGAGTCGGAAAATAAATCATCTGTAAACCATTCAGATCAGTTTTATTGGCAATGTTTAACATTTCGTACGATATTTATAATAGTGACCCTAGCGGTTTCCCCAGAAAATGCTTCGTTGTCGAAGAACACTACTAATTGTGAAGTACAATCTGTGGAAAAATCGGATGACTGTTCAATATTTGTGAGATACAAATTATTTTTGACGCCACCATAGTTGAGGCTGAGATGCACGTTAGCAATATACAATACTTACCAACGGCAGCTCTCACGGTAAACAAATTCTATTACGTAACTACCCACCAATATGTAGATTGCACCATGAAAAAGGCTTTCCCTGGAAAAACTGAAGTCAAAGTACGTGAGAAAATACAACGGTGGATTCAAAAGGACCGGGAAGAGACACATCAAAGAGAATCTAAAAAACACCCCAAAGATTTATTGGATTGCTAATGTATCAGACGTTTTCGACATTTTTTGTTTGAAATACGCATTCCTATATGCCTTTGATGTTACTTGTTAGACATATATAGGAGGTTGAATTTGTAAACGTCAGCTGTGGATTTTGGTATCAGTCGATTAGGATGATAAATGTATCGCTGTTTGTGGTATGAATTACAGTTAGATACGCACCAAGCGTCGGTATAAAATATGTTGTTGTATCTTAAGCAAGAGTGGTGAAGTGAGCATGCTCACTTTGTTCAGTGTATTCATAAGCCAATGCGATCTGTAACATAAAAGCTGGACGGGAACATTAAAGTATAAAATAATCGGTTTGGGGGTCCTTAAGGACTCGAGATTTCTTTACATGCTGGACCCCCACCACTGCTAACACAGCGTCTCACTTTGTGCTCCCAGTGTGTTCCAGAGTTCGCGCTTTCTAAATAACACCAGGATAAGCCCTAGAGTACGTAAGTCTATAACACTTAAAAAATCGTGCAAATGCATTCCTGTCAATTTGTGTTATATTTATATCCATGGAAATCTTCCAAAATGGGTGGTTGTTTTAAGTGATTGCAAGTGGTTTTAATTGCGGGCGGCCATCACTGTTCTGCTATTCGCGTGTACGCTTGTTATTCGTGTTGCCCGCTGTCGATCTTTCATCTAGCTTCATTGTGTAAACCATCATATTTGATCGTAATTATCTTAGATATGCCAAAATCTCGCCATGCTACCTAGTGGGACTAGTAGACCAACCATTTATCGGTGGTTGCAGAGTGTTCTTCCGACCGAGTGTCCCAAACTGCAACCTGAGGTGCCAATGCAAGAATCAGACAACAAATACCAACAATCGCATATTTATTAAGATTATTATTAAATGAGTGTATTTGCTTTTAGGTCCGCAGCACGCGTTTCAACTAAGTGATGGTAATTTTCGTGGTATCGTTGCGGGTGAAAACCCAAGTATCTCACAGATTACCTCACAGAGCCTTGCACTGGTATGTATTGGGATATTATGTAATGATGAGGGAATTTACCTAGACGGCACTATTTTCATGGAATCATTCTTCGAACAGTAAGTTGTTATACTACGTAGGTCAAGATGCATCCAGTGATTATTCCTAGATCAACCGTTCTCCGAAAGCACACAGACTGTTCCACGCTCATTATGTTCACCCCAAATATCAAGTACATGACACAACTTGTCTGGCATAAAATAATTTCAGATATTCATGGCAATCGTGAAAACTGATAAACTGTGGTGGACATCTGTCGTGTCTTTTACACCAAGGCTAAACTGTCGACCAGTGCGGTCAACATTATTTTGAAGCACCTTCGTCAACCGTTCCCAGATTCACCAAGTATCAGTCAAACCCTTTTACACAGGCTCCGCACATCGAAGAGAATGTCAATGAAAGCTGTCATTTATGTCCATTTTGGATTGTGCGCAGCCATTGATAACGTAATCAACCATAAACCTCTGGCTTGGAATATATCGTTGCGTTTGCAATTGGCTATCAATGGGCTGACTCTATTTCGCAGTTCACGGATGCAGCTGTGGCCCGTTCTTGGTCATCTGATGCAACCACAAATGGAGGATTTTATCATCGAAGTTTACGGCGGATTTTGTAAACCAAAAAACGCAACGCAATATTTGACACCACTGATGAGTTGCGCCATTGAGAATCTGAAGATGTGAGATTGCCATCCAATGCTTCTGCAAAATCTTTGGAGTTGGACAGCTTGAAATGCGATACTCCAGCTCGCGCCTTTGTAAAAAAATTAAGTGTCACAGTGAATACAGCTCTTTTGAGCGTTGCATTGTATCCGGTGTACACGACGGTAAAGAGTTGATGCTTCCTCACCTTATATATCGCTTCAGAACTGAAATTTACTTCGTTCTAAACGTGAAGAGCACCAAGTGGGGTATTCACCTTTTGAGTTGTTAGGAGTTGATATGATCAAGGTGTTTCCCATAGAATATATGCATCTGGTATTCTTGGGATTCTGCAAAAGAGTGATCAACCTTTGGCGGACCGGGCCCATTCCGGATAATGCTAGACTGAGTTCTGCAGCCTGGGCGTCAAATCTCACAGCTACTGGATGATGTGAAAAGTAGTCTTTCATGCGACTCTCTACGGAAGTGCAGGAATTTCGATGACTTCTAATGGTTGAAGGTCTTGGAATTCAGGCAATTTCTGTTAAAAATTGGGCCAGTTATCCTAAGGGTATATAAGAACCCAAGAATTATGAGAAACTTTTCAATTTTTCCATTTAATTGTATATTTTGGCTCATTCGTGGTTTCATAAGCATTATGTAAACTTCATTTAGGGCTGCTGAGCCAACTTGCAATCCTGTATGGTGAGGGTGGACTGGTCTAAAATGTACACGGTCTTTCTCATCAGGTAGATGGTATAGAACAGCGTGACGCAATATATAGCTATTCGGCCTTTCCGTTTGAATCCTTCGTGAGCGAACTGCGAAGACTCGTGAGTTCTCCGAGGATGCCAGGAGAACATATATTCAGGTTCATCAGGGAAAATATTTTAGGATGTACCTTTGAACAGAATGCACCGTTCGGCAGTACAGGATGCCTTACCATGGCAGTATGGTCCGTAGCCAACCTGTAGGTAGTTTACCATACGAACTGACCAAGACTTTTTCGGACAATGCCATAATTTTCAATGGGCAGCCGGGATTTATTGTGAGTGAAGAATGTGATGGACTGTTTATCAATACATATGCATCGTTACAGCAGTTATTCGAAAGGTGCATCAGATCTACGGATCTATACTTCTTTCATTGCAAACAGTGGCTGATTTGCAAATTGTTCCCAAGAACAAGAT
>UZAN01052462.1:2477-14644 GCA_900618425.1 Echinostoma caproni
TGACCTCCATTACCAGTCAGTGCACATGTCACTCTCTCATCCTGGTGTTTGCCGCCGCCGCCGACCTTTCATGACATGTGGAAGACTACAACGCGGGATATTTGGCTGTCTGTGGCAGGATCATTTATTAATCTCATAATTATAAAAACTCGAATAGCCGTATTCCGATTCAGAGCTTCGAATGGGACTATGGTGTAGAACTCCTGTGGTCTGGGAACGCAATGACCGATAAACCTATTCCATCGATAACAAAATGTCACAAAAAGTTTTTCCCAAGTGTGAGTAGCCGTTGTTGTTGGCGTATTCTCCGAGCTGGAAGTGATTTTAGCAGATTGTTTTTGGCCACGCTGGGCAGCATCATCAGTGCAACTTCGGAGATGATGATAATAATGTTGCCTAGCCTGGCTCGCGAAACGTCTGTGCACAACACTTCCAGCTCTTGCATAACACACCAACAACAAAATCCTCCGCATCCCGTAATGCGATCACTCCTCGCAACACGTTTCATATCCGGATATTCGAAGCAGTCCTGATAAATCAGGCGAAGATAGTCCAATTTTTATCCGAAGACTCTATAGATGAAGAATATGAATTCAAAAGTCCCAATACAGGAGAAAACGCTTATAATATCCGCTTGGCATCATACTTGATCCTGCAAAGGTTACAGTTTGACAAAGAACCAAAACGGGAAAAAGGTTTGGGGGCAGAGTTGTCGCTCGTCCTGAACGCACGTCCAACTTCACGAACCCGGCTCACGCAACGTAGCAGATATAGTCGACGTAATGAACAGTAAAATAAACGTCAGATTTGAAATTTTGAACCAGTCGTGGTTTCATAAATGAGAACCAGATCGGAGGAGCATTCACAAAACACAAGTTATTTATGCATCCGCGTACTATGGCCGGTGTGAACACCTATGGACAATTGAATAAATTTTACTGTAAATCGTTCGGATGTATTTGGGTTTCAATGTTCTGACCAGCAAATTGATATCTTGTATTATTATTATCTGTCATACTCGTATGAGGCCAGACTGCGTACCAAACAAGTCATGGTACGTTTGTAATCTTGTGACAGGTGGTTTGGAAATGAAAGGGTAGAGATTTTTTGTTGTTGCTCTTGTGTAGTTTCGAAATGGCCACTGTCGACCGGATGGAGTGAGCTGTTCCATTTGCGGTCTGCGCCCATGGATCATGACAGAGGTCACGGTCGTTTCGATTGGCTGTGCCAGGTTGAGGCCACGGTAAGCGAAGTGACTAAACGAACCCCTTTTGAGAACAAAATGATGGATTGAGTAGGCGAATAGCCATCGCCTCGGCTGTAACAAGGTGCCGCTGACGCACAGTTTTAGATGGGTTTTGCTCGTACTTTGTAGATCACCTTGAATGCATCCTCGTTTGCTTGATGACCCGTGTCTGCAAGATGTTCTATCACAGCACATGTAATCGTTTTCCTTATCCCCGTACTCAGCCACGCCGGCTTGTGCTCCTTGATTCTTTGCGATAATTGCCTGATCGTTCTTCCTACACAATTTGCCGAACATGAACAAAGGAAATGGTAAAGATCATAGATGAGGAGAGGACAGGCAATGCATTTTTAAGATTTGCGGAAACCATTCGCCGGCTTGTGAAATGGGTACGTAGAGTTGCAGCAGGGAAAATACGAGGGATGGCTCTTTCCAGTCGGCGTGTTAGTAACTCAGACCTATAAGCTCCTTTAAAAAGAAGTCTTAAGAAGAGTTCTTTCCTTTTAACTGTTGCCAGTGGTTCTCTCAGAGGCCGTTCTGTTTTCTTAATGTCACTATGAGAATATTCAATGAAATCATGGTACAATATTTTTTATGAAAAAGAAAGACGTTCCATGAGTTGCATGTGGGTCAAATACTGCCAGGTTGCCCAGGCCAAAGCAGGTGAATTTTCCTGATAAATCCACAGCCGGAGCCTCCGGTTAGCCAAAGCCTGACCAGCGAGGCAGCGGGGCGGTAGGCAAAAACCGCAATCCATTGGGAGCTGGTGTCCCGCTCATCGGATCACCCGCCTATTGGACGGGATCAAACGTGCAAGATGCCCAATCGAGCCGGTGATCACTACCACAGTCGGAAAGTTGTGTGCGGTTCGTACGTTTCCTCAGGGTTTTTGGCCAACTACCCTAGAAGAGCTACCAGTGGTCGACGAACCCGGTTATGGCCCCGGATGTAGGCTTTTCGTCATCTCACTTTGGTGCGAAAACTCTTCCACCACGAGAAGGCGGTGAGTAGGGCTTCCTCAGTAGAGACTATTGGAGACGCTTGGTCTTATGGGAGCATTTCACGAGGTGTACGGGAAGGGTGACTAGCCGCAACCCTAGACCCCCACCCCCGACCACACTGAGGATTTAGGAGGCATTTCATATCTGGATGAAAAGATAAACGCAGACCAAATTTGATCAATAGATTTGATAAATGATTATTATCCTGGCTCGTTTGAGACTCGAACCGACTGATAGACACCATCCACACTTGTGTGTCGCACGTACTCCATCTGATTTACTCACCTCATATGTAGTGAGTTTGGTAGCAATTATTGAAGTTTACTCCACTGTATTTCCCTGCACGATGATGATGATGTACTCCATCAACAGACCTATGAAGTCACAATCAATCGGGTTCGGTGGAAATTAGAACCGGCTGAGCAGGATTTTTCATACTCTGTCACTACCAGTCAGAACATTAGGTGGTTTGAGAAATCATGCAAATCACGCTGGTCCCGCGCGCACTGCACAGCAGTGTAATTATCATCCATGCGGTGGTTCCGAACCACTTTTCTCTCTCACACACAATCTATCACTGATTTACTTTGACAGCATACATTTTTGTGTGACCTGGATACCAGGCGCGTACCCGGGTTGTGGATAGGGGGATACTTTCACCGAAGAAGGTTTGCTGGGAGTAGGTTGTGGTATACCGCAAAAAATAAGCAGTCGCGAACAAACAGCGGCTGCACTACAAGGGTGTGGTGGATTTCAGGATGATCATCTGGCTTCTGTTTACAAGCCGCATAAACTCAGTGACGGTATCGTGACTGGCCTTGTAAAACTAAAGTCATTGACCCCCTCCGTCACTTCTGAGGCGAGGAAATCATTCTTGCTGTCTTGCAGTTCGCACTTGATTGTGCAACAGCTAGAGGTGCACCCTAAAAACAAAAAAACACCCAGTAGTGCTGGGGACGTCTCTCGTACCAAACTCCCAAGGAACTGCATCATCATGATTATGTCTGGAACTGGCTTATCCTTTCCAAGGAGTCAGCCGCAGTAAAGTGAGTAAGTAAATGACAAAAGACAAACGGGCGAACTCTATAGTCCCTAGGATTCACTATGAAGTTATGGGAACTGGTAGCTTCAACCTCAGAGTTGTACAGAACTGCATAAGGTTACACTAGGATAGATGTGACATAAAAGCGGTCTGGCACCAAAGTCATGCCACGGTGGTAGGATTTAACCCTCGAACTTGGGGGTCGGGAAATAGTCTGTCTGTGCTACCAACTACGTAGAGTCGATTATTCATGCACGAAGTGTCACCCACATTATGCACATTGTATTCATTGCACAAGTTTGAAAAGTGCACTTATATTATAACCGTAAACTTTATTAATACATCTGAGTCGACTGGATATCGATTCAAATGGAATTTAGGTTGCTGGGTGGAAGCAAACAGGGAGAAGTTGAAATCGGATCAGAGCACCCTTTTTCGACACCCCTCTCTTGATTTTGGAACAGAGAATTCATATAATGACTTTCTTCGTATACAGAGCAAATGACACGTGAACGGAAAAGCTAAGAAGGTACGTTGCATGCATTAGGCTCGGAAAAATGGGTTATACTACATGCTGTATAAGGAAAATGAAAACTGGTGCGGCCAGTTGGCCAAGTATAAACTATGCCGGCGTTTTGCCTGTGGGGTCCGGGATGAGTCGATGGACTCAACCAGGTCGAAACAGCAGAACAATCCTTCCCAGCTGTAATCATCATTCGTCGTCTGCCTGTTCAAGGGAGCATAGAACTAACAGGAATCTTCATGAGTCAGCACAAAATGGGGTTGTAATGAGTTGCGGTTCTCGGGTCATGACCCACCCTCTAATGTTGCATCATTTGATTCTGGAGTTGCCATGACTTGTACCCAGGATCCAGTCGGATGCGTCTGTTTTCTGAGTTGATAGGTGAGTGCCAAGCTCAGATCAGTTGTCTGGCAAAATTTGATTAGCTTTGGTCGACGATTCTCATTTACTAATTGTTGTACCTTCGTTCAGCCACCGGTACACGGATGCTCATTCACGTGGCATTGTTTCTGTATTTCTCTATTTTTTAGCGGAATTATCGGTTGTTGTTTAATCCCATTCGCCGTGCCCGCCTGTAAAGATGTGAGCCATTCGTGCCCCAATTGTAAGGCCAAATACGGTGTTTATAAACGCATCTAATCGGGTAGTACGACGTGCTGACCGGTGCTTTGACCAAATATACGACCATTTGCCCATACCCTCGTGAATTCTCATTTACCTCATTAACCGTAATGATGATCTGCGTGAAGGCCGACAACTGACGCGTACAATCTTGTGCACTGAACGCCACCTTTTCGACTCACCAAAATGCTCAAAATGGCTGTGGATTATACAACTTTTCTGTGATTCCTGTGGAAAGCGACTATATGGCACTCCACCCTAGCCTACCCTATCTGTTACTCTTCCNCTCTTCCTGCCCCGAGAGTCCCGCTTACGGAAGATCCTGGTGAACCGTTTTGTTTCACCCCAACTTTGTTGTATGTCAATTATTCACTCGCATTCTATTTTGTATTGTGTGACGAATGATCAATCGAAACAAAGAATTTCAGTGATCAGTTTGTTTAGCTTTTCGAAACCCGTATCAAGAAGATGGAAGTCAAATTAGTTCATGATGAAATTTATTCATGTTTCTCTTCTGTTTGCCCTCTGCACCAACCTAGTAATGGCGCAACCAGTGATAACGGGTGGTCAGAGAGATGTATCAAATCATAATGAGGGAGTGTTTTGGGTACGGCTTTAAGACAAAACACAACAGTTATGCCACAAATGACTTTTGAACACAAAACTGTGACAAAAGTCGAAGCCTTGCATGACCTGACTGACTTTTAATGAGGTCATTTTGCCAATAAAATATGCAAATAGATCCCACAAACCCAAGTCACCGCGGTTGAACACTGCAACCAAATGTCATTACGCGTTTATATTTCTGTGATGAACGTCATATTGTCGGTACATCCAAGTGCATGTTGGGGAGGGGTTGCAACAAATGCATGTTGATCACATAGTCACCCGCCTGGTAACACCATACGTTCTTTCCACGGCAATAGCTGACGCACAAATGATGGATCTCGTCAACTGAATGATGTGAATCGGTCATCATACCGATTTGAATGAAGTTGAAAGATCCTTTTATGAAAATCACAAAGGAGTTAGTTGAATCAACATTACCTCTATATATATTTCACACACGTCGGTGTTCAGAATGTGTGCCAAACAAATAGCGGTACAATAATCTTTTTAAGAGAAATGTTCCATGATCTGCACGTGGGCGGAATACTGCCAGGTTGCCCAGGCTAAGACAGGTGAATTTTCTTGAGGAATCCACAGTCGGAGCTTTCGGCTAACCAAAGCCTGACCCACAAAGCAGCGGGACAGGATCAACCGTTCAAGGTGCCCAATCGAGCCGGTGACCGTTGCCACAACCGGAAAGGTGTGTGATCCGTACGCATTCTCTTGGTTAGTTTGCAATCAGGGTTTTTGGCCAACTCTTCTAGGTGAACTGCCAGTCGTCCAACAACCCGGTTATAGCCCCAGATGTCGATTATTCATCCTTGCTGTTTGGTGCAAAAACACCACCACGATAAGGCAGAGGCTACATTACCTCACCGGCATCATAATCCGTCGATTGTCTGACGCAACTGAAGAGTACACATGTTAGAATCAGGTTGGTTTTAGACCCAATCGAGACGGTATCGACCAAATCTCCAATGCGCTCAATTCTGGAGCACCCATTCTTTTTGTAGACCCACAATCTCAATCTGCCTCGATCTGAAAACGACTGTCGGTTGAGACAATAGCTCTAAACTCTGGCAGTGCCTTTCCCTGAAGGGTACCCCCGAAAAGTTTATTTCCCTTTATCCTAACAGCCGAAGCCGAGTCCGAGCTTACGGCACCTTTTCGCCCGAGTTCACGAAAGAAAGTGGTGTTCGTGAGAGTTGTCCTCTCTCTCCGTTACTATTCAACTTTACATGAATTTAGTTTTTGAAACAGGCCTATCCTCGTGAGAGGATAGCGGTGGCAGACTGTCTGATCTGGAGTATGCAGACGACATTGTGCTGCTAAGCGAAGATCCAGGTGAGTTGGAAGCCTTTCTAGATATTTCAAGTGCCAGTGTAGCCATGTTCGGGACGCCACAAGACGGCTGATTCAGCACCCAGCCTCACTCTATATGGGGAAGTAATAGAGCAAGTGGACAAGTTTTGTTATCTGCGTAGTTATATCCTACCCGGTGGACGCATCACAAATGAAGTGTCAGCTCGCATACAGAAGGCTCGATGGGCATTTGCCAACTTGAGACATCTGTGGCGCTCTCGCGACATCCGGCTGTCAGTGAACGGTCGAGTACATGCTGCAGTACTTCGGCTTGTTTTGCTATACGGCGCAGAATCTTGGCCATTGAGAAAACAGGATTAAGATAAACTATCGGCTTTTGATTAGCATTGCACGAATCAGGCCGGGCAACCGGAGAAGCAATGCTGGAACAAGTGGTCGACCTCCATAGATTACATAGGCTGGGACATGTTTTGGTGTCACTAAATAGGTTGCCCCAGCGCGCGATGTTTGCCGAGGCAGGTGGCGAGTGGAAAATGATAAGAGTGGTCAAACTAAGACGTAGTATGTGGGTATGGAAACCCTAACCAGGACCCCGGTTAGCGATAGGTTCTCTGGCTGAGAACCTGGAGGTGATCACAGCCGGTAGTTAATGGTCATACAAACTGAAACTAAAATTGGTTTCATGAAAGTCTCCGGGTCAGGGGGGTTAGAATGAACGCTTGGTTCGCATGTTCAATTTCTGGCATACTGAGTCCACTGATATGCTCCGGGATGTTGTGTTTATTGTTGTGAGAATACGCCAACCGCTTCCTTATGCGCGCTCCAAACATACTAATCACTAGAATTGCGAGCAGTACCTCACTTTACTTTACATTGTATAAAATATGAATTGAGGCGCATTAAACATGGAAACGGTTGGGCACAGCAGGGAGATTCAAATTTGCACGCCTCGGATCATTTGATTAACAAGAATTCGGCACTAAAACCCCATGAGTAATCACTTCAAGATATCCATTCAGCTTATTTACTTTTCGAAGGTGGAGTATGCAGCACCCTAAACAAGGAATGAAGCTCAATACACTGATAGCTCTCTCTTTGGGAACCAGGTATATGAGGAGTATCACAATTGCTTCACAAGACTCTGTATGCGTTGGCAACTGATACACAGGACATTCGAAACGGCTCGAGTGTTTACAACGCGCCGAGACGGCGACGCGAATCTTAAACCCAACTATAAACCTTTTGCTACCGTAAACAACAGAGTGATACACGGCTAAGCAACCACAAACCTGATCACATATCGGTCCAGTGAGTTTGTCACACAAGCATAGCCTGATCCTACTCATCAGCAAACACCTTACCTTGTGCAAATTCCGGGTCAATTCCTCAACTATTGACACTCGTTTGCAATCCCGAAATCTATCAGTTGTCCGGTTATCACCATCGTTCTCGTGCAAATTCCCCGGGATAAGCCAGTGTCACATATTTTTCACAAAGTATGAATAGCTCCGCTCCGTTGTTTATGCCATAGTCGACTCACGGAACCGATTCGATGAACTCCCAATAGTTTCCGTGGGTAGGAGGGGGGGGCGGCTGGCATAAAACCGACCAAGAAAGAATACACGAATCACACCAATACGTGCATCCGCTAACCAAGGCATTTGGGACATTAGACCTCGTTCACCAGGGGCATGAGGACGACGACGACGCAATGTAGTTTTCCTATCCGCGCCACCTTGTGGTCCGTATTTTGGTTAGCCGAAAGCTCTCATCTGAGCGTTTCCCACCAACCAGAAATCGGATTTACTTAGAAATTGCATTAACACTCATACATGATGTAACTTGTTTCTGGCAGAACATGAGTGTGAGACTGTCACTGTTTAACTACGAAGGACAAGGTACTCGAATGGATTTCTGTGATACCTCGGGTAAACAGACTCAGTGAGCAAGTCAGGTAGTATCCAGTGATCTAAAACCTACTTTCGGATCGAGGAAGACGGGGATTCCGGAACTGTGGGAGATGTTCATAGTTCACGATTCACCTATAAAACCGAGACCAATGTGTGTACGTGTGGACCTTTTATGACCGGCAAGTGGAGCGGTGTTGATAAAAAGCATGACCTATCCAATTTGAGTTTGTTTTAGTTTTTACAACCATTACTATGCACTTTCGTGCGCCGGTTTTGTTTGCTGTCTTTGGTGTCCATTTGGATATAAGAGCAGAATGAAAATTGGAATGTTGAAAGCAAATTCAAGAGCACGATAGAGAATTCATATAGCCTGATATTAGGAGAATAGAGAGTAGATGCACGAGCACCAGTGTTTGCGATACCCAGCCAAATCACTCAGTGTCTCTAACTATCGGTGAACATTATTTTAGGGTCCCCAGCCAGGGAGCCTAATGGGGCCTACGTGACCTAGTCTCCTAATTGAGGATTTTATACCCTCATGTCTGACTACCCTTGACCATTTTCCAACCGCTACCGGCCTCAGCAAACATCGCTCACCGTGGCAACCCTTTTAGGTGACATACGTAACCAGCGTAGTCTACGAAGGCTGACTACCTGCTCCTATTTGNGACATGCGTAACACATGTCCCAACCGACGTAATCTATGCAGGTCAATCACTTGCTTCAGTGGACGACCGCGATTACCTAAAACTCTACGCATAACCTCCGCATTGCCAGTCCGGTTACCCCACCAGACACGTGCAATGCTACGTAAACAGCGGTGTTCGAACACCGACAATCTATTTTTATTCTGTTCCCGTAGTGACCAAGCCTACACCGCAGAGCAGCACTGGCCGAACTGCTGCAGTATATGCTCAACCCTTCACAGAGCCGGAGGTCGCAACGGGGCCATAAATGTCTAAAGTTGGCAAATGCCAAACGAGCCTTTTGTATGCGCGCCGACACTTCATCTGTGATGCGTTCGTCGGGTGAGATATAGATGCCCGGATAGTAAAACTTCTCTACTTCCTCTACTAATTCCCCAGTTAGGGTGAAGTTGGGGCTGAACCAAACCACTCTTGGAGCAACATTTTACACTTTTGAGGTGCAAAAGGTATACATTAGCGATACATTAGAACTCAAACTATCCAGAAAAACTTGCAACTTACCTGGATCTTTGCTTAGCAGCACAATATAATATGCGTACTCTAGATCAGACAGTCCGCCACCTGGGAGTAACTCGATACCGCTGTCTTCACACGAGGATAGGGCGGTTCCAAGAATTAAATATATCACGAAGTTAAATAGAAACGGGTAACCCTGTCGAACACCACTTTCCGAGCAACTAGAAAATAATGAGGGTATAAGTAAACTTCGAGAAAGAAGCCTTGAAGAATACCGGGATTGTAGTACAGAATGGCAAGTCCGAAAACACGGGTGTCCGTGCGCAGATGACTGACTGAAGTAAAGAAACAAGGCGTGGTAGTGGTCCTTTATAGTGACGGGGCTAGGGATGAACTGGTCACGATGTCTTTCACGAATCAATGGAACTCTTTATTGCGAGAGGCCATACGTCAAAAAAATACCCATACTCTCAGGCAAAGGTTGTGGTCGTGCGCGACTGCAAAGAGCGATCCTCGTTACGCAAAACACGTCAGAGGTGAAGAGTTTGCTTGATAGTAAGATTCAATTATCAGAAAATCAGAGGTGGTGGTGAATAATTGGTCTTTCCCATTGTATTTTTCAGGAAACAAACTGAAAGACCGTCTCTCTAGTTAGAATATTTTTAATTGATTCACCAAGATAGCTCTGTTGTGACCCAGTGAGTACGATTTTTGGCACCAGGTAGATCATTTTTCAACAGCCTGAAGTTAAACAACGTGCACAATTTGACTACTCATTAGTAGGCAATGCCTGAATTGGGAGACAAATGCGGAGCGGGAAGCAGTCCAACCATCAAACGCACACGGATGAGGAGAACGGTAGTCAGGCGTAGCATGAAGTAAATACAAGGCACAAAGTTGGATACGGGTAAAATGCGCAGAGAAAATGATGGTTTAAAAAAAGTTGCAACAAATGCATTCAAAAAGTTATCAACTTTGGCAGATAACTAAGCTATGAAAGACTGTGAGGCATAAATGCGTTCCAACCGGAACAGATGAGTCATAACACGACTAGAAACAGAATTATGAGCAACAGGGAGAAAGATAGAGCGAAATATTTCGTGTGCAGGAAAAGCAAAATGTGATAAAGGAAATAAAAGATATGAAGAAGAAAAAACAACTGACCGTCGGAGACAGTAGAATTTCGGAATAAGAAAAAAGCATGACCAAACAAGAAGGCACAATGTATCTGGATCCATAAAATCATGCTACGCCCCTAGTCGCGGGGTAAAAATGCTTAAAATCTTGAGTCGAACGAATTAGTGGGAGAAATAATCAGACAAAGAAGTCAGACACCTGACTTTCAAATTCACCAGCGGATAGAAAATGCCAACGCGGTTGGCTCAGAGCAGCTGAGATGCATCGTTCTGCGGCCAGCGCACGACGTGCCGGATCTTTACCGGCTTCCAAAACTGTGGAATACCATAACTGGACAGTGGCCGGTACGTGAGATGGCCTCGGACCGATCATTTGACAACAGTCCCGCTGAATGAGAAGTGTGAATTCGTCAGCACACTCGTCTTGGACACTCAGACGCCGAGCGCGCTGACGACACATAGTCAGCAGGGTGAGTAGAGATAGGTATACACAATGACCACCGAAAGCTACCAACGAGAGACGTGGACAGAGAGTGAGCATGTCCAATAGGCATTCGTTCAGGGCATCTCGATCGTTGACCACCGTATTGTCTTTAGGATCTTCATTTTCGAGATCAGATTCGCCCTAACCGCGAAAAGGGCAGACAAGAGAGAAAGGAACATGGACATATATATGCGCAAGGTAGAAACACTCGATCCAACTGAACGAGGTCCAAAAGGATGAGTGAATTACCGGATTGCGTGAATTCGAATAAATGACTTACTGTGCACTTCCTAAGACCAGAAATGAAAATATCGGTGACGAAAAATTGAAACAAAAAGTGAACACATCTTTTTCTCACCGTTGATCAGTGAATATAATTGCAAGTGGCACCTGGGAACGTTTCACATGAATTACACAGGCTATCTTGTCCTCTGAACGGGGGAAATCAGATAAATGAGTGATCGCCGCGAGATTTTCACCGACCGTAACAGATTAAACGATCACTGCAACCATCCGGTCGATTCGACTGTCCATTTGGTGCAGAAAAAGGCAACTGAACAGATGACGTTGGGACTAGATGATGCGTAATTAAGGAAAGCGCGGTCGCGCGCTATGTAAACAGACTGAGTGAATTGCATTGTGGATAGGTGTCCAGTGTTGTCCTTGGCGTGATAATACTTGGACAACTAGTTTAATAGTTGGCCAGCGCGACCTGAACGGAAGGTTTGACAACGTCAAGCTGCTCGAACCTCATTTGTTCCGGCCACCAAATAATATACAAGCAGATAGATCAATACGGACGCCAATCGTCCACACACCCTCTTCGTCTATAACTAATTGCTATACGATCAGTCTGGGTAAACATCTTTTTCATGACACACTTGTATTGGACCCTATAGTCACGAAAACCTGAGTGATGGAAACCGGGAGTGTAAGCCCCGTAAGGCTGTGTGAGGTCATGCGCGCTATTGAACTGGAAGACAGCAGAACCGTCAATCAAAAAAGTTGGATGGTGGATCTCGAACCTCGGGCCATAGGATTCAAAGCAAGCCGGTGACAGTGACTAAACCACTGGGCCACAGCCATCCATTTGTGCCGAGGGACGGGGG
>UZAN01052463.1:3313-15110 GCA_900618425.1 Echinostoma caproni
TCTATGCCACGTCTGACCTAGTGGAACCTTATGTAGTTCGCCACCCTAAGTCCCGGGGCGTAGGTGGCTCGCTACCTCCACTAAATTGCAGGTCTTCGTGACCATGGGGTTCCACCCCGTCTGCCGGTGTGTAATAAAAAAGCGTTATTTGCTTCTTCATCACGACGAGGCTGTTTTATAAACGGTGGAGGGGGGAATCATTCGGTACGAATATGTTGTATTTTGTTATGATACGGAAATTTGTGAGCTTCGATGGGTATATTTCAGTCAAAAAACTCGTGACGCTGTCACAGAAAAATACACACGAAAAATAAAAACGTATGGGGAAGAGAGAGAGTCTGTTCAACCTATTTGGTTTTTCCGCAAGTCAGTCGGCACTTTGCTTTTTTAAGAAAGATACGGGCTGGATATCAAAAAGATGGTTTTTTTTAATAATTTTTCATTCTCGCCAGAACGAGTCTTTAAATAAACCTAGTTCGGAATAAAGAGGATGTGTGTGATCAACGAAGATTTTGTTAGCAAAATGTTATTATATTATTATTTTTCACGTACATTTGATTTCAGACCGTACCACAAAAATCTTAGCAAAATGTTCACAAGAAACAGTATGAGGGTTGCGCAGTTTGGTAACGAGCACACCTACAGGAAATTGCGAAACGCCGTTCATGATAGCTAAGAAATCCTCAGTATGATCGGGATGGTTGTTTCGAGTAGCGGCTATTCACCCCTCTCTCGCACCTCGCGAGTTGTTCCTATACAACCAAGCCTCTCAAAAAGCTCCTGCTGAAGAAGCCCTACTCACTACCTTCTCTGGGCGGTGCTTTCCTACCAAAAGGAGGGGACGGAAAGCCAATATCTGGAACTATAATCGGGTCGGTGAACCGCTGGCAGTTCATATAGGGGAGTTGGCTAAAAACTCTGATTCCAAACCAACCGAGAATGAGAGTACAAACAGCTTCCTGGTCGTGGCAGTGGTCACCGACTTGGTTGGGCACCAGGTGTGTTGAGCAACTTGGACGTTTGACCCCGTCCACAGGGTGTATGATCCGATAGACTGGATCCCCCCCCCCACTGCCTTGCGAGGCAGTCTTTGTTTAGCCACAGGCTCCGGTTGTGAATTCCCCAAGAAAATTCTTTTGCTTTGACCTGAGCAACTTGGCAGTATCGCAAATGCGAGCAAATCATGAACTTTTTTATATGGAATAATGTCCCGTGATTTGTTTGACACAGTCTGAACTCAAGCTTGTGAAAATAAAATAAAAAAATGATTAAAACTCGACGGAGAGCAGTGAAACTTTTTAAAGTACACCGGGGACGATGGTGGAGAGTATCCAACAGGGAGCAATAGAATCCAACAGGTAAGACACATCGATGAACAAAGGAAGATGTAGGAGACTGCTTGACAATAAATTACTTCAACCTGCGAATATGGAGGGGCAAACGTCCGAGTTTACCAGCAGCATTCAGAATATGAGTAAACCATCTGCGATCACTTTCCATGATAACATCAAGGTATTTGATGTTATTCACTCTACGATCGGGTGAACTGTTGATGTGGTTGATTGTTCAATGGGGTAGAAGAAGCCTGAAAAACTGAAGGTACACTCAGAACATTTAGACAAGTTGAGATTAAGGCTTGATTCAAGAGGAGTGTTCCCAACCGCAGTGATATTATCAGATTATTATCAGATATTTCGAAGCAGTTCAACGTCATCTCTTCCAGCTTTCCTGTCTTTTCTTACTATTCATCCAAATGTGCAGCCCAGAGATAGCAACCAAAACTGATGCACGAAAGTGCATGTTTAATGGTTGTACAAACTGAAACTGTTCCCGTAATAGTTTTGACGTTGATGGAACAAATCAATCACCAAGGTGAGTGATAAATAAATAAGAGTACAGAACAGCACCTTAAAGAACTGATTTATTCATTGGTCGACAAGATGAGTTCTTGCTCAGTTTAGTGTTTTACTATGTCATTATAGCAGTCTTTAAAACATGGAAGAATAGGCATGGGGCTACAAAAAGACTAATTTGTAGAGGAGAGGAGAGCAAGAACCCGTGTCAAATGCAGAAGAATAATCAAGAGATATACAACGGACGGACTTCATCGACAGGTCCACAAATCAAAAGAACCCCGAGGAACAGTTCAGGATGATCTCAGATGGCTAAGAATAGCACATTTATTAAGTTTTAACGCGAGAGAAGTGACATGTGATGGGATGAAGATGTACAGATAAAATATTGAGGGTCTCAAGCGGGTAACGCAAATCAATGCAAAAACCAAGACAATTGATCAAATGCTCACAACCGGAAGAAAGCACATCTTCAAGTCTAGCTAAGTTATCAGGAAAATTGTTTCTCTTTATAGTTCGAGATTAATGACCGTTTAGTTCATGATAATATTTATCGTAAGCTTTTGGATATGAAAAAGTAGTGTGGTGGTCTGGGGGTGCTTGGAGGGGTTCGTTTAACTAAGAAAAAGTTCGGCTTGTTTCGGAGAAACCGAGTCGGATGGGGATTCTCACAAGGCTTACCGTATCTAACGCTAAGAAAGATATGTAAAAAAAATAATGACAGCAGCGGTGCGTAGAGACGTGTCCAACCTGTTGCCAGCCACGTTGAGAAAGAATCAACAACCTAGTTTCAGATGCAGGCGTGTCAAAAGCAATGTGAATGTTAGCTAGCGCAATATAATGAAACTGCACGAGGAAGTGAGATCTACCATGAAGGAAAGTACAATTGTTTTGACAGCACTCCGTATTGTTTATTATTTGAACACGTAACCAATTACATAGGACCGGCAAATGTGTCGCAACGTATGAGGAAAAAATATGTAGAGTGAGTTCACAGGTTGTGTTGACATGTCACTTCTCGATTGCCCTGATCGAGGAAGGGAGATAACCTTGGGGTCCCTACCCGAAGCGTTTGGCTAGAAAGCCAGATATGCAAGACAGCAAGACGGAGCTCAGAGTCCGCAGTCCATTAGGGACTGGTGTTCAGTTCATCGGGTCATACACCCTGCATACATACCGTTCCAAGTATTCTAGCCTTATAAGAAATGACAACAAGAACACCACTGCTGTCGGTTCGCTGCCATATCCTTTGATGTCTCCAACCAACCGGTTGTGGATTCTTTCGCACCCTAACATGGAAGGCGGGAGACACCTAATCTTCCTAATGGCTCTGTACATTCCTTCATGCCTCGTCTCCACGTCATCTGTTGACCTTCACGTGATTTCCTCCAGCCCGGATTAGCTACAGCCAATAAAGTGCGGTGCGGTAGACAATGACTGGGTATATGCAATATTTTCCCTAGCCAGCGAAGTCTACTTATCTGAATTCGGTGTACTAGCAGGTTTATACCCGATAGACTCCCAAACACACAGCGGCTTACCTCTACATTACTAACCCGTTCGCTTCATCCCGCGTGGACTAAACCTCCTAAACGCAGACAATCAAAAACTGCTAATAAATCGATACCTTCTACTCGTAAATTTAAGGCCTCAACAGGACTGAACGAACGCTAGCACTATATACACGACCTTTCAACTTCAGTGAAACGTCACGTCTACACCAAAGGTTATTCAGTCTTGCGTACGCTGCTCGAGCCTTGGAAATATGGGCGGTTATCTCCTTTACTGCGCTGCCGTCATTGGTCGCGCAACTACCTAAGTAGGAAAAGCAATTCACCATAACTAATTCCTGGCCCTTTAGTTTCAGAACGGGAGTAGGCGACACCCAGTCCTGCAGGATCACTTGGCACTTTGAAGGTACCGAATGTGGCAACTGTACTTTTCAGTCTATCAAGTGCACCTTCCGTACATTTGAACAGACAGACAACGTCATCAGCGTATTTTAAATCGCACAGCTTTTCTCCACATGCTCATTCAATACCTACGTTTTCAAGATCAATTAGTGCGTTCTCCAGTATTTCGTCGTAGACGAAATTAAACAGGAACCGCGAGAGAGAGCACCCTTGACGAACGCCGCTGCTGGTGACGAATGGTTTACTTAGTTCATTATAGACCCTTACACGACCAGAGGTAGGTGAGTACAGCAAGTTAACGTACTTCTTGGTTATTCCTTTTCGAAGGAAGAATCCCATCAGCGCTTCGTGGTCAACCGGGTCGAAGTTTCCTTTCAGGTTAAGGAATACTGCTACTACTACGGTTGGTGTGACGCAGCTCAAAGACCTGACGTAACGTAAAAATTTGACCAATACATCCACGGCCGGGTCGGAATCCGGCTTGCTGTTCACGGATGTTAGTCTCATCTTAAAGGAGTCAAATGTCAAAGTATGACGGAGGCTAGCGCATTGGTGACGATCGGGATCAAACTTATCCCTCGGTGGTTTTCGCAATCATTGCGAGATAATTTCTTAAAAACTGGGACCGATCAGTGATTCGCCCCAAGATGAAGGAGTGCACTCTTGTGTCCCAATGTTGCGCAGTAAAGTAGTAATTAAGCTTACGATGTTATCACAGCCCATCCTGAAAAGAGTGGGAGAGAGCTCGTCCGATCCTGCTACCTTTTCTCGCTTCGGAGTTTGAATGCAAGACCGAACTTCTGCTTCTGCCGGAGCATCGCACGCCACTGCCCGCGGAGCTTCAGTTACAGATGAAGTAACCTGACTAGCGCCAGGTCAATTGAAATGTTCGCTGAAGTATTCCGTCCAGCGATCAGGTTGTTAATCCCTATCATGAATGACTTGTCCTCTGTTACCACAGACTGTTTCACGAACTGGAGTTCGTCGACCTGTATTGTGTGTCAATCGGAACTATTCCTTGATTCGGCTGCTACTTCCATTTCACTAGCTATTGTTGCCCGCCAGTTTTTACGGTCCTTGGGGCTCTTTGTGAGTTGACGTTGCAGATGCCACCCAACTGTGTTTTGATCCTGGCAGGTCGGTATTTGTCGCTCTTTATCCATCAGGGCTACTGACTCCTGAGATATCCAATCCCTCCGACGGGTTTGTGTCTTAGACCCACACGCAAAATTCGCTGCGCAATGCACCGCTCGGCTTATCTAATTCCACTGCTCTTCTGTATCATCACTTTGAAGCGCGCTTAGCTCACGCGCTAGTGCTGACTCATAGCGATGCACGGACTGTTGGAACAGACAGCCTAGGAGCTATCCGAGTTTTCTGGTTTTGTCGCCGGTCAATCAGTCGGAGAGTGAATCGCATCAAAACTAATGCGTGGTCAGGCTCAACGCAGGTAATTCCATCGGACCCGCAATTTTTCACTGCGCCACGTTGCCGTCTGTCGAGAGCTATGTCGGAAGTTGGTACTGGATAGGAACAATAAATGGTCTGCACAGAAATGAAGTCGATCGCCATTATCCGTTCGCTGTCAGGGCAGAGCACAGCTACTGCTTAGGCAAGTTCCGGATGCGCTCAGTTTCCCAAACTGAGCCTTAAAGTCGCCTGCAAATACAAATATGTCGGAACTTCGGCTAAAACGAATGCGACCAGTGAGTTCATCGTAGAAAGCGTCCTTTTGTGTATCAGAACTGCATATGCCGATACGATGAACAAACACCTTTTGGTGTTGCTTCCCTCCCGGACACTGATTAAACCCTGGAGACGCACTGTTGACGGGAATCCAGTCGATAAGAGACGACTCAGCCCTGTTACTCAGCACAATACCTATCCCTCGCTGACCTACTGAACGGGCTTCTTTATCACCTGATGCGCGGTGGAAGTACCTCAAAGACAACTCCTGGTGCATTTAAGTGACTTGTAGCATTAGGATCCCGGATTCGCGTCTCCGATACGCAGCAGAAATCAATCCCCAAGGAGTCCATTGCACGCGCCAGACACGCTTGTTGGACTACCTGCATCAGCGTTTTCACTTTGAAGGCCCCCAGATTCAGTGATTGACGAGGCTTCAGAATCTGCAATCCATTTCGTGGTAATTTACTTACAGTGCTATTTGACAACAACCATAGGCGAGCGACATCCAGATTGCTTGAGGGACTGGGTACTTGTACTCTAAACATTCGTCTTTCTCGGCTTTGTTGTAGTCGTTTAGAAGGCATAGAGTAAATCTGCCTCGCTACAGCATGATCCGTATCTCATTTATTAGGTAGCTTTTAGTCTTCCGTAAAACAGCTGCATTTTTGATTATCCTCCATTGGTTCCTCTACCACCTACCGTATTCAAAGACTTAAACAAAAGCTGAAGAAAACACTGATTATTTATATATTATAATCGTAACCCAACCATTCTCTATTACAGTGTTTCTTTCGATCTAGGGGATTGTGGTTTTGATTGTTAACCACAAGAAGAAACGTGAAGAAGTTTCTCTTCAATATATTGCTTCAGGCGCTTACATATATAGTTCCATCTGTATGTGTGTAAAATTTCCGATTGATAACAAGCTATCGGGTCACGATAAAGGGATAGGCAAAATCAAGGTGAAGAGTGTGAAGTATACGTGATATCAAAGGTGTTAGTCAAGAAAGTGCGAAAGTGTGAGGAAAAAGACAGTAACTAAGGGGAGAGAGTAGAATGGAAAAGGTGTCAAATAGGTATATAGAGCAATCACTTCTATGGCCATGGTAATAGCCACGTTTTAACCAGGTTGTTGCTTGCACAACTCCGGTTTCATAATCCTAACTGCTATGTATACCGATTTCAAAAACACCGTTCCGTTGCGTTTCACAGATACAGATGTTGACGACTGGAGAATCCCTTGGAATCAGGTCCAAACACCTATTCGTCGTGTGTTTATCTGACGTCTGACATTCATTTATGGTGTTTTTGAACTTTCACAGCCGATTTCTTTGCAGTGCGTTTTGCGTTGATATTAGCTCACAAACATGCCTCTTTGCTGATAATATTGGCAGAAGGTATCCAGTCCCTCATCATTTCCACTTGTTTTTGTTATTTCCTCATCAGTTTCATCCAGCCTACAGCAACCTTTCAAAATATTTGTTACTAATGCACTCTTGATTATTCATGTTACCTGCTTCTGTTTTACAGTGCAATTCGTCCGACACAATCGGGCGGATTCCAAGGATCCAATTCATGCATCGTATTTCTCATCCAATCCCCACGACTCTCTTTTCCGTCATCTGATGACTGCAATCATTCGTAAGAAATTGGTTGTTGTTGGCGATGGTGCCTGTGGAAAAACCAGCCTATTGATTGTATTCAGTAAAGATCAGTTTTCGGAGGCATATGTACCAACAGTCTTCGACAGTTTCGTCTCGGACATAGAAGTGGACGGCAAAGAAGTAAGTGCTGTTCTCCACTTCGTTAGCTCAACCAATAAAACATCGTGTGTCCTCTTTTTTCTTTTTAATTCCATTGCCCTTGTTTTTCTGCATTTCTAGTTGTTGCCGGGAGCTGTCTAAGCTACTTGGCTATCGTTCCGCTTTTTTGTTTCCTAGTAATACATGCAACTAATTCACTACTGCGATTCGACGAAAATTGAGTTGTGATGAGGACAGCAACGATAATTGTCAAATAGCTTGTCTCGCTGTTGTTGTGAGATGCAAGCCCCACGGTACCATTTTTCTTTTTTTCCGCACAAAATTGCAGATTCTGTTCTACCACCGGCATTGAGTCTGATTATGCACTAGTTCTGATGCGCTTCACTCTTCGACTCATCGGTCATCGGCAGAAATCGCCTCTTCAATTGGCTCATCATCGTCTGCGTGATCCATCTGTCTGCGCACGTTATGAAGAGAAGCAGGGACAGGAGCTAGGAGAACCGCGATATGATGGAGTAGATCAACAGTGGGATCAAGTTAGATTTGCGATTTGCTGATGAAATGGATATAGCTTCTGTATCAGGGAGACGGGAGACGCCTATTTTACCTAATGACCCTGTGCATTTCTTCATGCCTCGTCTTCGCGCCATCTGTTAACCTCCACGTGGTTTCTTCCAACCTGGAGCCGCAACTGCGAATAAGGCGCGGTGCGATTGACGATGGCTGGGCATGCGCAATACGTATCCTAACCAGCGAAGCCGACTAATCTGAATTCGATGAGACAAGGAATTCTTCATAGAATCATTACCAAATACACTACGATTTTCCTCAGAGTTGCTTACACGCTCGCTCCATTCAACCCGCGCCAAACTACGTAAACATTGGCAGTCGAAGACTTCTGGGCGACGAATATCTTCCACGCGCAAATTAAGGGGTTCGCAACCGTAAAGCAGAACTGACCGCACACTGATACAGTATACACGATCTTTCAGTTTGAACGAAACATCACGTCTGCACCAAAGGTGTTACCGTCTTGCGTAAGCTGCTCGTGCCTTGGAAATGCCAGNTACTTTCTTGACTATGCTGCCATCACTTGCCAAGCAGCTACCTAAGTAGGGGAAACATTCCACTATAACTAATGCTTGACCATCAAGCATCAGCGCCGGGGTGGACAATACCCAATCTTGTATCATCAATTTGCACTTCGAGGGTGCAAACCGAATACCCAATGGAGTTACAGAACTTTAAAGTCTGTCAAGGGCGCTTTGCGCATCCTCCTTACATTTGAACAGGTATACGATGTCCTCAGCGTACTCTAAATCACATAGCTTTTCTCCAGCTGCTCATTCAGTGTCAACATTTTAGAGACCACTCAGTGTTCTTCAGTATTTCGTATACAAAATTAAACGAGGATGGCGAAATAGGTCACATGTGACGAAAAGCCCTCCTGGTTTCGAACGATTTACTTAACCCCCGTAGACCCATACGCTATCAGAAGTATACAGGTACAGCGACCGCAATAGATTTACATACTTTTGCGACATGCCTTGCGAAGCAGCGACCCTACAAGAGCTTCACGGNCGACTGAATCGAAGGCTCCTTTTAGGTCAAGGAACACTGCAATTGTTGGTCGACGATGTGTGTGGTGCAATTCGAAGACTTGACGCAGAGTAAAGATTCGGTTGATGCAACTGCAACCTGGTAGAAGTCCCTGCTGGCTCTTCGCGAATATTCATCTCCCTTAAGTGTGTCAGATATCGAAGTATCGCAGCAGTCAACACTTTTGTGTTTATCATGACTAAACTAATTCCGCAGGGGTTTGCGCAGTCGTTGCATGATCCCTTCTTGAAGATCTGAACGATCGGCGGTTCACCCCAGGATAAGGGGATACGCTCCTCCGATCAAATGGTGCTTCTGCTGAGTCGACGAAGGAGTCACCCTCGAGCATGAAAAGAATGGGGAGAAACCCATCAGGTCCGGCAACCTTCCCTTCGCGCATGGTTGCCAGTAGTTGGTGGGTTGCTTGTGTGGACTGAAAATAATATGAGATCATTCTCAAAATACTGCAACCACAGCTTAAATATGAATTTACAAGGTTGAGGTAATGATTTTCACAGCAAAACTGTCATGTAATCGTTGCAACTGACATAATCATTGTAATGTTATCATTCTTAACAATATGTTATCATTATTGTTTTCATCTAGATAGAACTAACCTTGTGGGATACAGCTGGTCAAGAGGATTACGATCGTCTGCGGACTCTTTCTTATCCTGATACCAACGTCATCCTCATGTGTTTTAGTATCGATTCTCCTGACAGCCTGGCTAATATTCGCGAAAAATGGATTGGAGAGGTTAGTTCGTGTTTCGCACCTGTGTGTAAGTATTCTCAAGTCCAAGAGGTAAAACGATATTTTTACAAGTAAATAGTGCAAAACTGAAAAAAGTGCAGATACCTCACACTTTTTCTCCTGCATCCATCTGTTGGGAATTTTAAAGATTAGATTACTACTTTCTATTTAGTTCTAAGGTGGATTTTTGTTTCACCCACGATCGACATCAGTTCACCTGTTGCTTTCTTTTCTTACACCAATGATCGTCTTGTTTGTACGCTTTTGCATTCTCGCCTAATCTCTTGTTCGATTCATTACAGTCATCCTGATCATGATTCTTATGGTCGGGTAGACCACTACAGTAAGCAGTAATGCAGCCTTTGTCATCAAGCATAGTATATATATTGTCCAGTCATTCACATACTACTTATTATCATGGATATATGTATTATAAGTAGTATGTAAATGACTGGACAAAATTTCCCTGGAAGCATGTATGTACATCACTGTCGGATTTCACTTTCTCCTCCTATGTTATTTCTTATGCGGGAAGTTCCACTTCTTGTGGCATCCGGTTGATGATTTTTGTTTATGTTTCGCTAAATACGTTACAAGAATATTATTTCCGTGTCATTGCGTTTACCTGTTCTGTTTTATGGAAAGAGATTTTTACAATTTACTTTGAACGAATAATCTATCACTTTTTTGGTTCCGCCAACAGACTCATCATGCACAGTACAGCATTTGAGTGACCGCTTGCTCCATCTAGACAAAACAACACTCAACCCTGAGTGAGTGTGAGAGAGAGAGCATTCGATCAATAACACGTTTCCTCTAAGGGTTGTCATCATAGAACGCAACACTGTGAATGGGTGGGTGTTGATGATTGTCTATCAATTTTACCGTCTGAGAACCGCCCATGCACACGCGGTTCGGCTCGTGATGCTTACTTTCTCGATTGGAATGCACACAACGCTATGCACCACGTGGTGCCCTTACCTACCATCTTTTTTTACCGATGTTGAATAATCACGTATGGGTCTAATTGATAGCGCTGATCCAAATCGGACACAATAGTTCCTGATAAGTCAGCCCACGAATTCTGATAATCATGCTTATTCGTGCTTTAATTTTCGTTGATGGCATGCTTGTGACAATCTGAGTTCAATGTGAACATTGAGAATGCAAAATCAATGCTGGATGACGTTACGTAGATAGGCGGTCTTCAGTTCGTCCTTCAGTTCATAATAATGATAGTTATCTGTAATAATAATAATAATAATTAACAGAATGCTCCATCCACACAGATGATTTTAGTACTTCCGGCGCATATCGTTCATATTTTTTTCACCAGATATTGGCATATTGGCATCACACATTGTGAAGTTTGGCGTGTCGGAACACAATTGTCTTCCATGCAGTAGATAAATCGTTGCATCACCACATAACCCCAGAGTTGTACACTGGCGTGATCAGTTATCCGTAATGTGGCTTTCGCTGCAATATTTTACAAATTGGTACTTCTTGCAGCACTTGACCAATTCTACGCATTCTCCTGACATTTGACATTATTAAAGTTCAGTGTTTTAAATCTCAATTCATTAGTTATCATCTTCGTTTTTGAAAGGCTTTGCGTCTTTTCAGTGACAATATGTTCCCCCGTATACGCTTTCGCCCCCTCCCCCGTGTACTAGATTAGTCATTTCTGTCCCGGAGTTCCTATTGTTCTGGTCGGTCTAAAGAAGGATTTACGCACCGATCCGGGCACAAAGAGCCAACTGATGCGAATGCGCCAAGAACCTGTCAGATCGGAAGAAGGAGCTGCGATGGCCGCAGAAATCAAAGCATACGCGTATCTGGAATGTTCCGGTAAGCTCTCTCTATATATCTGCATATATATCAATTCAATTTTTGCAACCAATAACCATGCACTTATAGAGGAATTAGTTTAATCAACATCGTCTCTAAACTTCTCACTGGCATCATACTCCGCCGATTGTCTGCCTAACGCGAACGGTGCACGCGTGAGAACCAGGCTGGTTTTAGACCCGGTTGAGGTTGTATCGACCACATCTTCACTCTGCGCCAAATTCTGGAGCACCGCATTCTTTTCGTAGACCCACCATCTCCGTCTTTCTAGGTCTGAAAGCGGCTTTCGACTCAGTCGACCGCTCTAAACTCTGGCGCTGCCTTTCTCTGAAAGGTGTGCCCAAGAAGTTAATTTCAATATTACAATCGCTTTATA
>UZAN01052466.1:0-14467 GCA_900618425.1 Echinostoma caproni
CAGGGGTAGCACTTTCATCAGTTCCATTAGTTTTCTACCAAATCCAAAGTGAGCGGCCCACAGGCTTTCCCAGTCTACCTCCGGAGAGTTGAAATCTCACATGATGACCATCCTGTCCGCGTGGTTGTTTACCCTGGTCAGATATTCGCACAGTTGGCCGTCTTCCTCTTTATCTGCGAGTGGTGCCCTGTAGATATCTACTACAGTCACTATACAGTTCGGGATTGTATGTTGCATGAGCACGCCTGGATATTCGGCATGGAGATGTGTTCGCCCTCAAACTGATTCAGAGTGTCCGACACAAGGAGTAATATGCCACCTTCACCACTACCGTCTCCCCTGTCAGACCTGCACGCGCAGTGCCCGGTGAGTTGCAGGCTCTCCGTTGTGATGGCCTCGTGTAGCCATGTCTAGGCAATCACAATACAGTCCTTTTCTACGACCCTTAATTCTCCCCACTTGTTGCCTAGGCTGCAGGCGTTCGTGTAGAATGCCGATAGCCCGCCAGCCCAAGTGCCCCCTAGCATTAGTGCCACTAGTGTGTAAAGCGCACTCGAGCAGCACGCCTGAGGGTTCTCTTCGTTTTTTGTCGCCGATATACTCTTGGCCCTCAGTCGCTGAGGCACCGCGGAGGGGATGGCGGCCACACTAGCCCTACGAGCCACCGTAACCTACAATTCCTTACCAGTCTCCAATTAAGAAGGTACATCATCCGGCCTGTCCTCTCGAATAGCTGTGGGCAGTATCATCCGTCCTACTGGGGTGGGATGTTGGCCTTCTTGGTTGCGACTGCTTCCTGTTGGTGATCATGTTAATTTAGCTAATCCAGACCTGGGAAAGGATGTGGTACTCTGAGCAGCGAGTGCCGATGCTGCATTCTACTTATCTCTATCCGGGGTGGGTTACCCCGAGAATCGTAATATGTCCTGTCAGTTGGTGATGAATGTCGAAGAACGCTAGCATACATAGATGCAATATCCGGTTCGACGTCTATCTTTCCATTCGTCAGACTCTTTATTCTACCCACCTCCGCCAGGAATGAACCCCAGAATCTCTGATTGCTGTATTCTACAAGAACTGGCCTTGGGATACGAGCTATGCTCACCTGCTCGTTAGACCATTTCCCAAGCCTGGAAATCCTTTTGATTAGTGCGTGTTCCGGGATTCCCACCTGTGTAAAACGCTTGGAGACATGATGCCTCAGACACCTTTCTCTCAGTCTGACACTGTTGCAAAGAGACTCATCCATTTCTTTGATGATAACATTTCTTTGCCTGCCTATTGCAATGCACTTTTCGTGATCCAGATTTTTTATGCGGGAAGCCATGTTGGTCACTTCTTTCCTGATCTCGGGTGGAATGGCTGTCCTAGCATTAATGTCTGTTTGAAGTCGCAGGAGTTCCGAGCTCATATTTGCCTCCAGTGCTTCCAAGCTTGCCATAACTGCCTCTAACTCAAGGTTTTTTGTCGGTTGGCATTTCCTTAACTCTATGACTGTCTCATCACCAGTTGTGTTGTCATCGTCCGTTTGCTGTTGCTCTGAAGTACGGTTATGTATAATGAGCTGTGAGCAGTTACTGTAACGGCAATCCGAACAGCGTTCAATACGAATCGCAAGGTCTCGACTTCGACTGACCAAATTTTCCGGCACGAAGAAAAACAGTTGAACGACAGTTTAAATTTCGTTTCTATTATAGGCGCACATCAATACATATTTGCGACTCACGAAACCGTCGTAAGTCCCAGTTACAGAACGACAAACAATTGAGCAAATCACGGGGCAATATCACAAAAATACCGAGCGGGTAATGAGGAGACCAACTGAAGCAACTGTTAAATGTTAAGTTCATAAAAGAGAAAGAAGAGATAAAAAGGAAGATAATGGAGTTGGAAAATTATTGTGTACAAAAGCTTCCAAAAACCGTCACACCGCCCGCCAATCGCGCAGCGATTTCTTGTCGTTTTCTGTATAAATTTGAAACGGAATGTTCCCAATTGACATTTAAATAACTGCTTCTGAGTACCGCCTTGTGTAATTTTTTTGTAGACGCTAATGGCATAGTTGCTATTACCTCATTATTCCAACGCCCGTCTCATGTAGGTTGCGTGGTTAGACCATGAAGTCTGACGATAACACAGGAAACCGGAGGAGAATACATCCGTTGGAGTAAAAATCCACCAAAGTCGGTCGAATGCCCCGACTGGCCGGGGTGTAGAGGAATCGAGGCACTATTGCTCGTTAGACGTGGACGATTTCAATCAGAACATTATCGTGATACTTCGATTTTTTTGTAGAAAGCTAGTCACGCCGCTGGTGACCACAACATACAGTCGTTGATAGCGATCCGTGGCGATTTCAACTGTGATATTAATCGTAGCTAAATACCCTTTGAATGTCGATGAGGCACGATGTTCTCAATCTGTTTTCGAGACTGATACTGCAATTAACCTGGTCATGCATTCATATTTACCGGAATTGATGGCGACCTAATGTCTAGGGTTAGAGTTTGTACACTCTTGGCAAATAAGTTACCCAAGAGTAAGCCCTCAACTTGTAAAGCTAGCCTGCACCCGGCGGTGTAGCTCCCAATCAGTGACGGTAAGAGTAATAGCAAATTTAAGATGAAGCATAAAACATAACACAAGAGTAAGTGGTCGATGGCCGCGATTCTTAAGCAAACGTCTGACTAACGAATAAAAAGGAGATTGCTCCAGAGTTTGGGTTTAGGTATTGCTTCACGGTAATTAAAACTGAACGACCAGAAAACGTTTCGATTCCGTGACACTTCATAAGCGAATTTCGCAAGCCAGTATTGTGTATGAAGTCAGGAATATTTGTGAGTCCGTCAATCAAATTGGACTAGCTTGAGGGCTAATGAACCCAAATGTTCATAAGCCGAATATATTCAATTGTGGTCGGTTTCGCTCCGAGTAATTCATTTCCAAATTAATAACTGCTGATTGCGTTCGTGAATAAGCTGTTTTTTGTTAAAGTGTCAAAGCATAATAATTTTGCTCAAATGTTTCAGTCAACTTAAAAAGTCTAACATTCTGGATTGTATGTGTTTGTCCATTGTCATGTGTGTGATGTTACAGAAAGTGTTGGGTTTGAAGTATCGAAATATTAGAGAGATAGACGTAAAACTAGTGGGGCATATTGATGATGAACGTGAAGAGTAAACAAATAGAGATCGAAGGTTCCATGATAAACGCCCGTGATAAGGAATTGAACGGTTTGTCTCAGTAAGCGGTAAAAGGTGAAAATCGCAAAGTACAATAAGCAGATAAACGTATCATTTCCTGCAGTCAACCAATTACATGCTAACCACCAGGAACATTGTTTAGGAACCCTTCCAAAAAGGGGATATTTCTGACGTCTCTTCTGAACGATCCACTTCTCTCACCATTCCATCTTCGCTTTTTCTGGTTTGTTGTACAAGACCCAAAGGCCACTCATTGCATGGTTTGCTTTCCGTTACCCTCATCACTAAATCTCCCGGTTGAAAGTCCCTTTGTCATTAATACCACTTGGATCTGATTTGATGTAATGGCAAGTATTCCCTCGTCCATCGCTTTCAGAAGCAATTCGCAATATCCTGCACTTCTCGCCATCTACGGTTATAACTGTCTAGCGTGGTTTTCACCTCAGAACTCGAATCGCACCGCCCTATAGTGAGCAACATCTGTGGCGTGAGTGCCTTGCAAGCTTGCGGATCGACTGATTCTGAAACGAGCGGTCTATTATTCATTATCCGTTCAGCGTCTACCAGGGCCGTCAGTAACACATCGTCGATCACCCGTTTTGCACTGAGGAGTGTCGTCAGTATTCTCTTTATTATCTTAAGCAGTCCTTCTTAAACTCCGCCTCTATGGCTGACGTTAGGAGGGTTGAAGTATCATTGTATACCGTCCTTAAGGAGATGATTGTGTATTTTATCCTGAGACCAAGATCGCAAAAAAGACTCAAGCCCGTAGTTCATTGGTCGCACCGACACACTTCGATCCATTATCAATGGATATGTGTTCTCGTTTGCCTCTGCGAGCTATGCACCGGTCCATGGCCATGATGAATGAGTCCGTTGTGTATGCGTGGGCTACCGCTTGATGTGCTGCTCTCATGGTCATGCAGGTGAAGAGACATCCGTGTCATTTCTCCACGGACCGGCCCCGAAATAGTCTAGACCAACCGAGTGGAATGGTGGCAACTGGCTACTCATTCCAGTTATAGGCAATGGAGCCATTAGCTGACACCATGGTTTACCCAGTTGCCCACGGCAGTAAATGCATTGGCCCAGAGCTCTCTTCACTTTGGTTATCCAAAACCGCCTCCTGTATTTCATGCTGAATTTTTGAAAATCCTTCCGAACCCCTAATGATTTATGATGAAATAACTCTATCTGTGTGTTGCTTCTCTATTGAAATTTCTTGATCACAAACACCATACATCTTTATTTATCTGTTCATTCGATGCCCGGCACATTTGAATTTTGCGTGGTTTGAGAACGGGAGCGACTGTTTAGGTCTCTCTGGACATCTTATTTGGCACGCTTCCTTGAGTGCTTTTTGCCGCATATTTGAGGTTCGCTTTATTGTACATTTTGGAGTTGCGGAGACCCGCCATGTATTATATTCACTTACCTTCCCCTTGTATCAGTTGAATCCCAGTGATATTCACCCCACGTGTATGAACACGTGTTTCCACGTCCTTGCCATACGTTCTCTGCATTTCATTCTGTGACTGAGTGTCAGATCAGGTCAGGTCAGGTCAGGTTTCTAGGACGAAGACAGGCTTTCACCTAACGTGCGTCTAGATTCATACACCAGTAGGATTTGGGACTTCCTCTGGTGCTACGACGTGAAATTGTTTTCGTGGGTTATGATGATTCGTTTACCTTCTCTAGATTTGGACAGCTACCCCAGCGAGCAACAATACCAGGGGTTTACTTCAGGTGATGCTGTTTAGAGTTAAGTCAAAAAGGTTTACAGAGGGAGGAAAGGTAAGAATAAGAAACTAACAGTACCATTGTGGAGTCGCACTTTCGTACTCATATTAGAGACCGGCAGTTTGTAGCACATTCAGCACTGGCCAGCAAAGGGAGCATCGTGTCACTTTTTTGTGCGATGTTTGTTTCCTGTATGCTTTCGTGTGCTGCAATGGTGAGTGGTTTGCTTAGATATGTTCGGGTGCATGCTGTATGGTATACAATGTATGAGAGCGTGGTGGGCTTTTCGTGCTCGGTGTGCAGTAGACCTTTTATTTTCTTATAATCATAATCTCTTTGTTCTTTTGTTTGTTTATTTTATTTTTGAATTCTTTATTACAAATTCTTTTAAATTCTTATTTTTGGCCTCTTGAGACCACCCACGAAGGATATGTTCGGTGAGCACTGTTGTCATTTACCTCAATTTGCTCATCACATGAACGTCAATTGGAAACCAACAGGAGTACACCGCTATGGCGTCCCACGCTAACGCTGGCTCCTTACGGTCTGGGCATGGTAGCCACTTTTTTATCTATAGACCACTGATTGTTCAAATTGAGTCAAAAGGCTCTTGCTGTTAGGACATGGTGACCACTCTTTTTAGACCGCGTGATGTTTAGCTGAGGAGGACCGTACAGTTCTCTTTTTGTCCTTGTGGTTACTTTAATGCCTCTATTATGATTTTGGTCTTGGCCCGGCAACGAAAAATGTCCAGTTTGGTGTGCCGGTGAGTAACGTTTTAAGCTAAAGTGGCTCTTGGGTGTTCGTGTGCACTAAGTGAGTGTCCTATCATCAGATTGATACAAATTTATGACATTAACCTCGGAAGTGTGATCCATGTCCCCACAACATCCATCCATTCACATACACACAATCACTTGCATGCTGAACATGATTTCATTTGTAAAACTTGAACATTAATTGCATCACCCACATTCCCCCCTCGTTGTTTTCACATCAAGACCTTATCTGTAATGATATTCATTTGACTGACTGCTCCAAAGTTATCGTGCGACTGGCTGCAAGCGTGGTGATGCAGAAGGCAGGTCTCCACAAAGAAACGTGCAAGTCGTCGGCGGTCAAGATCAAGGAGTGCGGCGAAGGCTGAAAAGTTTCTTAGGTAGAAGCACTGACAGCAGGGACTAGGTAGGTAGATAGGTAGACCAGAATCAATGACTTGTGCGAACCCTTTGACTCAGACGAGCGCAGGAAGGATTTTGGCGGCCGGTGTATTTCATGCTGAATTTTTGAAAATCCTTCCGAACCCATAATGATTTATGGTGAAATAACTCTATCTGTGTGTTGCTTCTCTATTGACATTTCTTGATCACAAACACCATACATCTTTATTTATCTGTTCATTCGATGCCCGGCACATTTGAATTTTGCGTGGTTTGAGAACGGGAGTGACTGTTTAGGTCTCTCTGGACATCTTATTTGGCTCGCTTCCTTGAGTGCTTTTTGCCGCATATTTGAGGTTTGCTTAATTGTACATTTTGTAGTGATTTCGTTAATTCAGTACCGTAGAACATTGCGGATCAATTGTGTTTTTACTTCGGGATTCGTATCGGTTCGGCAACGCGTCACTCAAGTGCGAATCGGTTGACGTACAGTACTCCAATTGAAATCAAACGAGAAAACTATTTCGAAGATGCCCAGAGGAGGAACCAAGGAAACTGGAACCCAACAGGAAGTAACCCGGCAGGTCACTGGGGGGGCTGTGGGTCATTTTTATTCTTTAGAAAATGTTAGATCTGTTAGTCCTGTCAGTGCTGTTTCATGTGTAGATTCANAACTGGACACAATTTACGTGGGGGCTACCCCTGTGCACGTGTCCCTTACGGTCCGTTAGCGAAATCTGATCGTCTGAGAGCGATTCTGCTTGAACTAGACGCACAACACTGTCGCATGCAAGCTGAATCTCCTCTATCGGAAGGCTACTCAGTCGTAGTGACAATTCACCTTTCTTTCCAAACATTACGTTGATATATTGCGTAAAGCCCCTCAACCAAGCTGTTTCTCGTTACAGCTTATAACACTGCAAATGATAAGAAAGTTAATTGACGCTCATCGCGACAGTTGTTTGGTTGATATTCACGGTGAGCTTAAGCTCAATTTGCCCTTCGATTTCTTCAGTGGTGACCAATTCGAGTGGAGACATTTCTTCTAAGCTTCTCAGGGAAGGCGGTCCCCGGAACCACCGTTCCCAGTTCTGGTCGTCCGCCTTCAGACCCCAAGTGCTGTAGTCTTCATGATTAATTGTTGAACTTTCATGCATTATAACCAATCGGATAGCTATTACTGTGCTATAACGAGCTGATCTGTTGTTTATGTAATAAAGCACAATCGTTGAATCAGTTCAGTAGAATATAGACCCCTTTGAAACATCCAACTTCCGGCTTATATTATCACAGTGTAATCGCTATAACGGAGCTAGTCAATTTGCAATATATACATTTTCGGACGATGAACGCAGATTATGAAGGAACACAGTGATACAAATTGTCGGCAAGTGGTTATGAATAAACTGTTTCAGAGATGGATACAGATAAATTGTCTTCTGTGTACAACGAACAATGGGCTTCACCGTTAAAGAATTGTCTGGTTTATGTTATTTATGTTATTTAAGCGTTGGTCGCTTTGATGTGGGACTGACTACATGCCAGACACCTAACCTTAAAACACCTTTTGGTGAGGCAGGGGGTGTGATCCTCAACCTGGTCCGGAATGCGGACGTATGTAGTGAAAGTGGTGGAAACGGCCGCTCCCAACAACCATTGCCGGGGCCAGATTGTCCATTGTGGGTATAGACCCCAAGCCTTCATCAGGCCCACAACATCAAAGTCTGGAATAGAACAGATAATACTCGGCAGTCTGGGGCGTACACCCAGCTGATAAGGGGAGAGGGGGAAAAGGAACTCGGAAAGCAGTGCAAACCTAGCGTCGTGGAAAGTTTAATGTTTACACAGCTGTGAGGTCAATCAGAAATATTTCAGAAACTGGAGCGCACGGCTATAGACAAGAACAGAAAGCGCCTCGGGAGTCGAAATTAAAATCCACTTTGTGAGAGTATACGCTCAACACGTGTACCGTCTATGGGGAGAGATCAGGTCAAGATAGAAATGGAGATCTACAACTAAATAGGGATGGGTTTGCGTGCTGTAGTCTTGAAAGACATTCACCGTGGAATTTGCATTCCACTTCTTGGGCTTTTAAACTCAAGCAGTGTACTGTCTATGAAAAGAGTTAGCTACGGTATTGAGTCCTGACAATAAGTGTTGGTTAAGAAAAGTCCTTGATAGGTGAATGCACAATCAAAGACTATTCTAACCATTTCAGGTTTCTTCAGATTTACCATCGGACGAAGTGGTAGGTACCACCTAGGTCTGTACGCAACTTCTAGTTGATAATCAGGTACGCGGTCGAAATAGCCCTTTCGAAAGTGGTCGTTCAACAAACTATTGTACCTATTAAATAAACTTGGATCCCGCATAAACCTTCGTTTCAGGTATTCTAACCTCCGTATCACTAGCTCGTAGTTGTTCTGCACGGCCTCTGGTTTGGTTTTCCACGTTAATCCGATGCTAAATCGTTTCCCGTCATGGTTCATCGATTCCTCTTTTATTTGTAACGCTCAACTATCTTACTTGGAGTGATGTATGACCATTGCATGCAGGTCCTCAAACTCCTTGTTGTCTAAATTCTCCAAAATGATACTAGTTTCACTCTCCCCGGGTAACGGTAAACATTTAATTACAAGCTGTTACGCTCAAGGACGGTCCCATAATCAACCATCCCAACGCAGTTTCGATCGCAAATAGCTCGTTTGGCCCGCCGTATCAACCATTAATCATCCAATGAGATTGCGGGACATCACAACTAATGATTAACTGAACCCTAGGGTTGGTGAAATGCCCTTTTTCTATACCGTTTAGGTGGGTTAGTTGGGCCGTATGTTTCTTAGCCGGTATCTGAGCTCTTGCCATTAATAGATTGTCAATGATGTATGCAGTGCTTACCTTAATGCCTTTATCATCCCTAAGGGGACTAACTTCGAATGCTACCCTTTGACTAACTATATGTCGTTCTCCAGCCACGGTATGAACGTTCATTCGTACTCCCGGGGCACTTAGCTCTAGCAGTTCGGAAACTTCCTTACTAACTATTATGCTATCCGAACCATTATATAGAAAGGCATATAACTTCAACGATTTGTCGATGTGCATTATTTTTACCGGGACTACTCCGAGGTTAGTAATATCATTCGGCGCAAAACGGGAATGCCCCAAGATTGCTTGCACATTCGCGGACATTTGATCCCTACGCGACAATTGAAGCAGGCTATGATGCTTGCCCGTGCAACCATCAACCAAGCATTTACCATTTTCTTCACATGCCCGCGCCAGGTGTCTATATTTAATGCACTTATAACAAAGCTTTAATTTCTCCGTCACCCCACCACATCCGACTTGAGGAAACCTTCAAATTTAGTAAGTGGGTGTGATTTTCGACACAAAGGGCACTGAAAGTTCTGTAATGATTCCGATGTTTGTCTAGTTGTAGTGACGTTCATAAGCGTGTTACACCGAGAGCCCAGGAGCGATTAACCTCTAGTGAACGCCTTATGCCCACTAGCCTTCCAAAAGGGCTGTTTTCAATCCTTGACTCTGCTTCTATCACTTCAATAAAGTCGATGGACCAGTACAGTCCGCCATTTGATACGACCCTATCCGCCACTTTGGCCCACGTACGTTGTAATCATCCGGGCAATCGTGTACCTAATGACTCCAGCGTGGATATGGAATCCAACTCGGATCCACATCCCATTTCCGTTAGGAGCATGTAGCAGCTTCGCGATTGACTGACTATGAATAACGCCACCATTGCCCTAACCTCTTCTTTTCGAGATTTGGGTTTAAACTATTCCTGTACCTTAAACTTTTCGGAGCATTGTGCCCTCCGGATAAAAAAGGCAAAGTGCACTATTCACCTCTTATTCAGTAACTTTAGCCTTCGGGAGAGTATTATAACCCTATATAAATCGCATGTAAGACCTCTATTAGAATATTCCTCAATTGCATATTCCAGCATGAGGAAACTTGACCGAAAAGCCATTGAAAAAGTCCGGCGTAAATTTACTAAACAAATTTTTGGTTGGTCAACAAACCTAGGCTATATGAAAAGATNCCCCTCTGGCTGCGCCGGATTAGACTAAATCTCACTATATTACATCGTTTCATATACAAAAAGGGGCCCATTCCACGACTAAAATTGATTTTCTGGAAAACTAAAAATACCCATTACGTAACCATGCAAACATACTTCCCACAACCCTCGACAGAACTGCAACACAAAAAAGATTTTTCCTTATTACTTACTCCAGATTATGGAACAAACTGCCAATGGAAGTGCGTAGAAGAGCTCACCGAGCGTAATTTGATCAAGGTTTCAAACTGACAATCCAAACAACGTTCAATACGAATCGCAAGGTCTCGACTCCGACTGACCAAATTTCCCAGCAAGTAGAAAAACAGTCGAACAACAGTTTAAATTTCGTTTCTATTATAGGCGCACATTAATACATATTTGCGACTCACGAAACCGTCGTACGTCCCAGTTACAGAACAACAAACAATTGAGAAAATCACGGGGCAAGACCGCAAACAACTGTTAAATGTTGAGTTCATAAAAGAGAAAGAAGAGATAAGAAAAGGAAGGTAATGGAGTTCGAAAATTATTGTTTACAAAAGCTTTCGAAAGCCGTTACAGTTACAACAAACCCATTGAAGCTCCGCGTTATCTAGGCACAGTCGGTAAGCAATGGGGGTAAACTCACTGCAGGCACGAGGAAATCGCTGGTCGCAGGTGTTGCAGGAGATCCCATTTTTCACGGCCTTGGAACACTTCCTCCACCTCCTGCTGAGACTCAAGGGTGATCCTAAAGAGATGTGACAAGCCANCAAGCCATTCTCACCAATTTTGGGGAGTGCGGTGGAGAAAGGTTGCACGAGTTAAAGTAAGAGGTGACCTATAGCGAATGAAAAAGAAAAGCCTGTTGGGTCGCTGGCCAGCAGAACGAAAACAGAACATGTGGAAACGGTTTACTTTGAATAATTTGAATAGATCGTCACAGAATGCTAAGTAACTCCTTGGGCTCACTGTTAATTCACCTCAATCCTGCGGGGAGCGTGAATGTACGTGTATCGTCGATGCTCCTGTCGGAAGGACTCCCGATTTATCCTGTGTTTGAAATAGTTGCCTGCTGCGGTTGACTTGAATACAGAGAACCTCTCAAGATAAGTTCGATGCTAATCAGGAAAGATCCACCTAATTCGATTGATCTTCCTCGCTCCGAAATTCGAACCGCTCGTCCAGATCAACGCTCTTGCCAATTGAGCGTCCAGTTCGTTGTGTTGTCGGCGGATGGCAGTAGCTTCCAACATTGCGTACAGTGTCTGTGGTCCTCTCAATTTAGCCCAGTTGCCAGAACGTTGACTCCTTGGGGGTATGCTGAAAGGGAGGAAAGCAAGCAAGGATATCTCCTTGCCTTATTTGGTAGAGGCCTCAAGTACACATGCGTTCGTATACACAGATCAGATGTGACAGGACAGTCAGTTTTAGAATAATTCTAACACTCAAGCTCAGGTTTACTGTATTTCACAAAATTCCGGCTACGGTAGAATTTATTTCTTATGTTTTCACTCTAAATACTAACTTCAGGGAACGTTGCTGGCCAACATGCGTCCAGGGTCACCTTGAAGACTTTACCATTGGCGCAGTTGACCACTTCTGGGGATAACGGTAGTGGCGAGGCATCGAAACTATTAGGATTTCTAAAAGCGACCTATTTTAAAATGTATTATAGAAAAAGCGATGTCGAATTGAGCCCAAATGGAACAGCTTTTGCTTTTGACTGATTATGAGTGATTTTTTGAAATTAAATATGTTTTAATTAACCTTAATTGACATTGTCCAGAAAGTATAAATATCGCAACCTAATTCCAACGACCACTTCCACGCTCGTACCTACGAAACGATCGTAAAAATTGCTATGGATTGCTGGACGGAATCTTGGATGAATTCCGTGAATAGCAAAGGGTGACTTACAATTTGCAAGAAAGTTCGGTCGGAAACTGACTCTATCTGAGGGTTTTCCATACTATTCCATCAAATATTGCTGTGTATATCACAGAAGGCACGGCGCAACTGCAACCAGGTAATTATGCCTCTCATTTCTAATGTATTTAACACATTTTTGGCTGCGAAATATCGATTGTCCGGCATTCGTTGGAATTCGCGCGGTCGGGAGGGAGTACCGAATAATGAAACGTTGTCTGGTGCACAACCATGACTTCCATGTGGGTCAGCGGGGTCTGTATATAAGTAATCGTCGTCTATCTGGGAATAGAAAGAGGAAGTGTGTACTTTGATGGAAAATTGTAGAAGTACTCGCGAGCTGAGGGATTTCGTGGCACACAGGTTTCAGAGACCCTTAACTACGGTAGATATTAGATCCATACGTCGAAGAAGGTCTCAGTCAGATTCATGTGGCGATGCGGTGAAAGTTAAGGATATGCCCTACTGGACAGGGCTAATCAACCTATGTCGAGTAATGTGCTCACAGAGAGCATTCCTAACAATGGATTTTAAACCCTTTCACAGCACGCTGGTCAAACTTACCGGTCTGTAATTACTAGGTTGCTTCCTATATCCACTCTCGTGGATCGATATCACTGTGGCAGTCGTCAAATCTCTGGATACACTCCCAGAGGTCTGATGACGGCACGGTGAAGCCCGTCGCTGCAAGCAGACTTGTTTACATTCAACGTCTCCAGGACCTTAAGAACACTGCTAGCTGAGACTTCCATTTCGACAATTGGAGGGGTCGTTGAAAACTCTCGCGTGANNNTTATAGACATCTTGAAAACACCTCCTGAGCGTCTCAAATTTTTCCTAATCTGAGACACAAAACTCACCTCGAGGCTGCTCCACAGTGCCTACCGAATGTCTTAGTGCAGCTTTCGATTGCACATAGCCATGGTACCCTTTAACAACAACGCACGCAGTATTGCCGACCATAAACCCGATGGTTATTTTACCTGCTTAAGTGTTGTAACGATCAAAGCGCCATCGTCCTGGTCTGAGCAAAACGATAAGGACCTCGTCTGTACGCGTTCAATCAAATGACCCTCCGCCCGTTCTGGATAGCGATAAACAAATCTCAGAGCAACCCGTAGCCCAAATTATCCACAACCAAGTCCATCAAAAAATTACCTACGGTAATCTACGGCAGTCATACCTCTGATAGCGAGCCTGATCCACTATCCAAGCATAATGTTACAAGCATTCACAGAAAATATCTGCGGAAATAAAAGGTAAATAAGAAAATGAGTGATTTGAATTACCTTTCAGATAATTCTGGACCACTAGGAAAATTCTGCACGCTTCAACAGATCAAGCAAAATAATCATGAGTGTTAAAGCCAAAAGGGGTTAGATAGAACCGAAAGCAACGGTTGGTCCAACAAAGAGATTCCGATCGAAACTTTGGTTGCAACAAAACAAGAAGAAGCACCGAATCCCATTTACATATAAGAGCAAAGCATTTGAAGTGTGTCCATTCACCGTGAAAAAGCTGTAACAGTCAAAATATCTGAAAATGCCTCTCAATTAACTTGCATTACTTTATCTATCTTTGCCACTCTGCCGTGCATCCTTTTTAACAGCGGTTTTCATGTCGTTGAATACTCTCTTCTGGACCATCTATTTCACCTTTATCACGGTGAAGTATATCTATTGGACACACTGTATGTACAAATCGGTGAGGGTCACTACGGAAAAACTAGACTTCGGACCAATAATGTCAGCCTGGGATTAATTAACCAGAAGTTCCAGTATTCTAGAGGTAATAGGAGTGTGTTTAATCGGGCGATAATCAGATGGGTCATTAAGTGGGCCTTTTCATGTATGGGGATGATAAGCGCCAGCTTCCATTGAGATGGAAAGATGACAAAGTTCAAGGACAGGCTGAACAAATTTAATAATAAAGCCGTGATATCAGTTCCATCGTAACGAAGCAGTGATGGTGGAATGCCATCATTCCTAGGGCGTGAGGATGGTTTCACTTTCACAAGTAGTTGGGTCACTTCTTTAAGGGTAAAATCNGCGAGAATGTGGTCAGTGTAAGGTGGAATGTCGGGGGTGCTTATGACAGTATCGGTGGTCATAGAATAATGATTTATGCAAATCCATCAAACATGGGACTCCATTCTTATTTGCTGATGACATCAAAATCGCATACTCGTTTCCACCAAATAAAGTAACTCATGTCATTGATAAAATTCGAATTGATCTTCTAGCACTAGATCGCTGGTGCTCCGAATGGTCGATGAGCTTCTTGACCAAAAAGAGTAAAATCCTTTCCTTTAGATGCCAACTCCCTCCTGGAGTTCTAACTATAAACAACGCTACTATTGCTCATACCTC
>UZAN01052467.1:0-15417 GCA_900618425.1 Echinostoma caproni
TAGGCGATCGGGCAATGATCTGGCTCAAAATAATTATAACTTTACCAGTGGAATCGGTCATGCATGTGATGCCAGGCCTGCCGTTTGAACGTCTCTTGAGCAGTCTGATTACTGATTAAAGACATTGGGTGGTTTGTTTATCGCAACTAGTGGAGCATGTACATTTACTCAACCAATACACTTATCTGCTTCAACGGCATTCTCATTTTTGCGTACCGATTTCTGTTTAGTTTTACTCTTTAATGGTTCTTTGACTTAGTAGCCGAAAAACCCAATATGGAAGTACATGATGATAAAATGATAAAATACTGGGTTTTTCCGTTCTCATGACAGACGATCCTATAGCAAATTTGTTACACATAGCATATGTCTATCTTCAGGTGATATCCCTTCCTGGGCGATAAATTTGGTCGCCACTTCTGTTGCACCGTCTATCATGAAGTCCCTGCATCGCGCAGCCATTCGCTATTCTGCATGGAAAGCTGAACATGATCCACAGTTCAGGCCTTGGCGTCACCCGAGTCAACAATCCGGACTTTTGCCCATGGTAGACATGGCAGACATTCTGAGTGAGCCGGACTACGCACGTAACACAATTGACGAAACCAATGTTGACGAGGCCGCTGCTCGCCGAGAGTGCGCGCATGAGGATGCGGATGGCGATTTCTAATATTCCTGCTTTCAAACCCAACATTACCACAGCCGCTGGTGTACCCTTCAAAAATTGTGCCTTTTTCCGTCTTTTTTGCTTGTTTTTTGTATAACGTTACCGAATAACTGGCTCATTGTATGAATTTTGATATACGGACTCCTACTTTGCTTTAATTGCATACATATGGAACAAAACCACATGTATCTCATATCACTGGGCGTCAATCCAGCATATAACTAATCATTAGCTGTGATATCTGTCCGCAACACGATAATCGATCATGTTTTGACCTTTTCTGCTGTTCAGCTGCTCATTATGTGCCTGTTTCTTGTCACAATTTCAAACGCCTGTCCGACTCGCTATTTTTTCTACTCTACGAAGTATCCAGTTGATTAAAATAAACTGACATTTATTGTGCATCTGTGGTACGATTCGTCTGAGGGAGTGGGGTGATTCATCAATTTCATGGGTGTCATTAAATCTGAAAAAATATATATTTCTTCGATTTTTGTCGACACTAACCGACTGTCGTACTTTAAATAAATTATCTCCCTTGTGTTTGTTAGGTCAGACGCACGCATGTTTATTTTGTACACGCATCGATCCGTAACGAGTGATGTTAAATATATTTCGTTCATGCGCATTTGGTGTTGTGCGTGTATCGATCGATGAGCGACAAAAAACTACAAAGAACATCTCTGATTGAAGGAGTAGCACTAACCATGGTAACAATACTGCAGTGCGGACGCGGTGCAACCTCCCACTGTATTAGTAATTCTGTTTCTTTGCGCTCAGGTTGTACAACCATTAACCGGGGCGCTTCACCGCTCCAGTTGTAGCTGAAATACCATTCAGAAAAGTTCTGTTCCCACGCAGTACACCATGCATCTCGGCTGACGTACTCGCAAGTGTGAGGTCGACTAAACCATTCACATTGTGCGTGATTCTTACAGCTACGTGAAACTGGACCACCTAGCCACATCCTTAATTTAAATAATTGGATAATCGGTCGATGGTTAGGAGATGTTTACCGTGGTTTGTTCGTATGGTGCATATGTACAACAAAGTCAGGACCAGGAACACAATTTTAATCTATTGGACTGCATTAGTTGAAACATGTACTGATTCAAGCTAGTTATTGTCTTGATAAGAAATGTTTGAATTTTCTGAGTGAATTTAAGTTGGAAATGATCGTGTTTAATTCATGTAAATTCTCACAAATCTGGGCTTGTGTATTTATGTTAAAACTCAAGTATCTGTGAATTCAAATTGGACAAAACAAGACTGGTTTAATCAATCAGTGGCTTTTCGCGAGCGGCATATAGTTCCGCAATGAGGGCTCCGGATTCAGACCCAAAGGTTTGCGGTTCGAATGCCGACAAGGTAAAAAAGTAAGCACTGTCGAAGCTTTCCAAACAGGTCAATACCACTGTCATTGTCCACCACTGAACAAACGTTTCAGCATTGACTTAGCCTAAAATTGACTTCTCGATCGTGGAAAACCCTGAAAAGAAATTGGATTTTTCAGTTGAATATATCAGTACTAGCGTGTTCTCACTTCAAATATTTCAACAAGCAGTGATTTCGGTTTTTCACGTTATTGTGCTTGATTATTTACTGGTATCAATGAACGGTAGAAATATTTACCCACTAAAAGACCCTAACTTTTACATCATCTGCACATAAAATGGAAGCACATTCGCATAAACAATGATTGCGCACGACAGGCTCGCGAAGTGTGTTCTTCGCTCTACTGCTGAAACCAAAAGATGACTAAGCATGCCGCATTGCCAGAAAGTGAGATATTTGAAACATTCCCTGTGAGTTTGGAAACAGTAGGGCACGAAAGGCTTCCAACGCACCCCAATTTTCCTGTAATTTTTCGTGTACACATTGTAGAGATAATTAAGTTTCTCATGTCTATATATTGTCTCATCACTGGGCTCATGTACACATTGAAAATTTGCTTTTGAAAACCGATCTAGGCACGCCATGAACACTAAAAACTGATTTATAGAGTGTAGTCAGCCAACTATATATAACCACTGTTTGGAGGAGGTTTTCACGATTTGTTAGGGTACATTTAACACAATGAGTGCTGTGAGTACCAAACTCACATGGTTCACGCGATCTAAAGATGGATTTCAACACTTTGTTAAGGAAAATAGCCGAATGACACAATCGCCGACTATCTGCGTTGGTGCACGGAAAAATACCTGCCAAGGATGAGTAAAAATAAGACTGCTGAAAATATTCGCAGATCAAAGATACAGGTCTAATCCAAACTGAAGCAACGGGTCCCTGTGAAACACTTGTTGGTTCGTATAGACAACAGCATTTACTTTGAAGTAAATTTTTTTTCTAAATAATAATAAACAAGCCTTGGTTAGTATAGACGTGATTTTTCTGATTCGTTTATACTCAGCAGATGGAATGGTTCAAAATGTAGCGGCTACTCCCATTTCGTTGTCAGTGGTTGACCTGGACCATGATGAGTTAAGAGGTAACTAAAGAGAATGGAACAGTTTTTACCAACAACAAATTAACATTGATAATAAGTAAGATGTAAAGTTTGTTTACACTAGTACTCGATTGATCTGCCTTTGTTCTTTAGGACTTTTCGAGTCTCTTCGGCATCGAATCTACCAACTTTGTCATGAAGACATTTTCTACTTTGTGCTCCATTACGTATTGCACTTTTGCCTCCAATGTCCAATGTACAGGTAGCACATTGACCTATTTCTTCGAAACAGAAAACAGATTATCAATCACATAGAGATCCGAGCTATCAGGGGGACGTTGCATGAACTGGACCTTGGAGTCACGCATCCTTTCTGAAGTCTAAAAGCAAAAAACAATACAAGGAATGTAGAATATTAATAAGTTCCATTTCGCCCGTTCGCCGAGCTTGGCATTTTGCTTGCAAACGATTCCTCACAAGCCGAGGTGATAACTTCAGTGCTTGTGAATTGGCAGTGTTCCGCTTGTACCTGTTCGTGTGTCCGTTCTTCTCCGTGGATTCTTTTTTCTTGTTCTAACTGCGTTCGGCCTGGTTCACCCTTGAAATAGTACGACGGGGTGATGGTAGAGGGTTGTCATTCCGTCTTGATTGCGGATTTTATGCATTCTCAGGTCACAACATTACCTTTTTTGTTGCGTCATTTGATCCTTGAGTTGCATTGGAGGGTACGCGTGATCCATTACGATATGCCCGATTATTGAGTTGATGAAGAGCGCCAAGACGGAGTTGAGGGTCACTTTATGCCAAGGAAGGCAGAAATCATGGATCTACGAAAGAAATCTCTGTTTTCCGTTATCGTCTTTGTTTGTAGCTTGTGTTACGCATGTCACCAGATACATTGCCATCGCTTTCGTTGTTTTTCGGGGCAGTTAATCGGTGACAAACATTAAGGGTGGTCTTACTCAGACATGGTATGAAGATATGAACACCCTGATTGAAAGAGTAGCCCCCATAGGTTGCGTTAGGCTTCTCTGACTTGGACCACGGAATGAGCGCACTCGATCTCTAAGGACAATGATTGTTATATCTACTCAATATTCTTGCTCAATTTGAATTCTCCATTGGACGTAACAGTGCTTTCAACTATCCAATTTTCTCTTTACTCCTTCATTTGAGTGACCACCAAAGCAATCAATATGACACGAAATTCCATGGTTTATGGTCATGCAAGCTCCAATTGAAACAGAACAGTTTGACGAAGAGTGGAAATGCGGTCGACGCAGTCTCGCCAGGCCTCAAAATAACGTAATTTTCATGTGCGCGCCGTTCACATGCGGCCGACTAGAGAGGAGTTTTGAGAAAATGCTGAATGAACTAACCCCTCTAGGGTTTTCACAAGAGAATCAGTCGCTGTTCTTTTGTATCGATAAGATGACTGATGCACTGATGCATTCACTTGAGACTTGTTCACTCTTCCATACTGCACTCAGGATTTTCGTCGATATTTTATTGAATGAAAGTGGTTCATTCCAGCGCAGTCCTAGGGATGTATTTTAACAGTGGAGTGTTTACGCCGTCTTCAGTAGTTGATACGATGAAAGATTTTCGATGATAAGTGGAGTTCATTCATAATAANATAATAACTTCGAAATGGGTGTTCATTATGTTTATGTTCTTTCTAATCTTGTGTAATGTTAAGATTATTTCACCTTTTTCATTTACTGATTGCACGCTTACGATTCGTTTACAAGGACTCACGAAAGCAAATACAATACTCGAGGGTAGGTCGTATTTTTTCTAATTGAAGATTTGTTATTAGTCGCAAGGAATGATATAGATATGGCGTACCATTCCATGGGTACGATGGAGACAACAGGCGAGTTTGGAGATTGCATTCGACGTTTAATAACAAAAAACAACAACAAGTATCATTATTGTTACAAAATCCAGCCTTTCATCATTCATTAATTAAATTTATTAGTGACAGGACTTACACTAAGGGCTGTCATAGTGTAATATCAGAGGGCAAGATTGTTGATGACTTGAACTATGTAGCGGCTAAAGTTACGTCTCAGGATAAAGGACAAAACACTTCTATAGATTTTATAATAAAAGTCAGATGGACCTAGAAGAGACCATTAATAACCCTTTACTAGCCTGATTGATGAGATTCTCGGTTTCAGGGATATAAAACTTATGTGCTTTGTATGACCTGAAACCTTGTTTTAGGATAATCGGTTTTCCCCCTAGACCAATCAAAGGCACCTCCAATTGATACGGTTTCGCTTTTGAAGGGGGTCGAGGCATCGTCTACCGAAAATTGTATTTTTTCTTTTTCTCTTTTCTTCGTTTTGACTAATCCAAAATTTCCCCTAAGGATCTAAAAACTCTTGCGTTTAAATCTAAAATACTCCAAATCTATTGCACTGTTCATGTGCGTCTTGTCGTTTCGTAGAATATTTTCGGCAATACAAATGTCAGAAATAGATTTCAGCTAGTTATAAAATGGAGATTTGCAGTTTGTAAATAGTTGGTGCGATAGTACGTTTTGGTTTTCGACCGTGTACTTTAGGTGGTAATAATTTCGAATTTCAACCCGAGGGTTCACTGTTCCAGCCGCATCAGGGATACCTAATTGGTACAGACTTCTGAGGACGAAATAACTGCCTAGAAGCGTTTTGGTTAACAGAAACGAATTTACCACGCCAAAGAAAATTGGTCAGGTGCACTTTGTGAACGTCTTCCAGTAATAAATGTGTATATATATACTTTTGAAGAATTGAGTCCCCTTCATCCATTTAATCAACAATGAAAGGAGACAAATGTCGCGAGATGTTAAAATATCGTTTAATCTTCGCAATCATTGGCTTAAAACAAACGGGCACATATATAGCACATGGTTTTAATCAACTAAGGTAAGCGAGCCTGTACAAGCATATAGAGGTTATTAAATATAGAATTAGAAAGTCAACTCCGCCGTAAGTGGATTGATTGTAACAAAAACTTTTGTGTTTCTGAGTTTAATCTATTAATCTTCACTGATCGCCAAAGGTTTAGCATTGTGATTACGCAATAGTGGTTTGCAAAACGAATTAGGGTCACCCGTGTGTCTGGTTGTCATGAGATGTTTTGCAACAGATGACCTTAGATTGCTTATGCTCACTTGATCATCAATTTTCGGTTGCGTCATCGATTTCACCGAACACTTTGGAATATTTTGGGCCATCTTTCGTGAAAGTTGACGGTTTGGTCTGTCTAAGTATGCGTCGCTGCAACTGCAGGTCAACTGGTGTACACTGTGTGAAACGCAACCGATTTGCCAGTCACATTTACGTTTGTCCAAATTAATTCCACAACGGGAGGTAATGAGACAACGTGTGCACTGTTCTTGCTACCCCTATAACCCAAGTCGGTTTTCTTTCCCGATCAGTGTGTTAAGTGAGCTCGGCCAATACGGTTGTCGGACTATTATGTTCTTGCGACTTCTGCCCACGTAGCAAGAGATATCGCGGGATCTGAGTTAGGCAGCTGGGAATGTACGGTCTAGAGCCAACCTCAACTTTTGGCGCACATCATTGTAAATGTGGTCACCTTTTAAAATTCAAATTTTTAATATGGGAAGAAAATTACAAAGACTTCGCTCATCAAATCCCATAGGGTGTTTACACTTTGGTTCGGAACACGATTCACAATACCACAGTTAGTCCATGAAAGTAAAATAGTAATGTAATGTTTTTGACGAGCACAGGAGAATATATTATGTAGTTGGGTGTTGAAACATAATGTTTGCCAGAGCATCATCAAGCTGACGCTTGAAAGATACTAATGTTAGAGCACAGATCACGTGAGGTGGTAGACAGTTCCATGTGCTGCACACTCTGACTGCAAACGAGTGACGTCTGCAGTCGAGATGGTTCTTTTGGTGTGCCGACTTCATTGGATGCCCTCTGAGATGAACGTTATGCGATAAAACCAACAGAGATCTACATGGATGTTTGGGTTATTGAAAAATCCGATAGAGTAAAATCATATTGCCTCTGATTTGACGATATTGGGACGAGTATTCCATTTCGCCTGTTCTCCGAGCTTGGCAATTCGTTTGCAAACGTTTCGTCACCAGCCGAGGTGACATCATCAGTGCTTGTAAAGTGAGTATAGCCCCAGTAGCTGAGCAAAGACGGATGAATGTGATATATCCAGCGTTTTGCAATGTATACATCGAAATCCTCAGACGAATACAAGGCGAACTACCCAGGAATGCAACATGTATTCCATGCTCAAGACTTTAATGGAAAACAACTTTTGTCCATTCAAAGAGGCTCGGCTGCAAGAACTTTGTGTCAGTGATCCCGAGCACCGACTAGAACTTTGCATATGGTACCTGTGTGGCAAATAGTGAAAACTATTTCATTCATCCGTCTTTGTTCGTGGATGTCCCTTGCGTTTCCGATCGTGTACACGGCATTGTAAATCCAGAGCTCTGACTGACTGTTTCTGAACCAACAAGGAGGTAGGTGGTTCAACGAAATCGCGATCGCTTCGACTGTGGACAGTAAGCGATGCTTGACCTGCTTCGATCTCACCCCGGTGATCGTGCAGGTGGGCCTGATTGACTCACCTATTCTGACACGATGTTCGGACTCGATCAAATGAGACGTGATTGCCGCATCCCAGTTTTTCTTCAATCCGCGACTAAGCTAACTGGGGTGGTGTTCTCGAATGCGTTCGGAAAAGCGGCGGGTGGTACGGCCCATGTAAGTGGTTCTACCGGCACACAAACTGGTAAATGGAATGGCCTCCAAGATCACCTGATCTGTCCCCCTTGGATTTCTTTCTGTGGGGATATCTAAAGCGATCAGTTTATTCCCGAAAGCCGAGAACGGTCGAGGAGCATAAACAGAGTATTGTGGCGCAGTGCGAAAGTATTCCAACTCCTACTATTCTGAAGGTGGAAGAAAACTACAGTCAATCTCCTGCTATGTCACACCCCTCGGGAATTCGAAAAAGTGGGCAAATTCCAGGAATTGCGACATAGCAGGGTAAACAGCAGTAGATGCTAATAAGTAGTATAAAAATCGTTTGAAAGTTTTGTGACAAAACAAACCGGATCGATGAAAAGTAGGTTAGTCCCATTAGTTGTTGCTAATTTTTATTATTATAAACTGTTTATTTATAACGGAATTTAGATCTAGCGTACTGCATATCCTGTCTGTATCAAAGGAATTTAAATCTTTTATGACACCCTCAGCTTACTATCGGTACATTGCATGCGGAATTCAGCCTTTTTCAGTTCTGTGTCTAGTTATCCCGAAATTACCTACCTTTCTTCCGGGGCATGTTTTCTGACCCAATGATCCCATATTACTTCCAGATATTCCTCCATTCCGTTGCAACGTTAGGCTAACCACATAACTGATAATATGAAGTTCACCATATACAACTGTTTTAGCTATCATAATCACATCCTTATTAACCTATTAAAGGAAAATAGAGATGAACCAGTTCGAATACAGCGAGAAGGGAATAACACCTATAATGAGTGAAATATCTGTTACGGGGTATACTCAGAACATTGACAGTCTTCTGATTTTCACACTGATTGTTCGTTGTGCAATCTATTCATGATTTTCTATTGAAAAATATGTACCATAAGCGTCTGTAAACATTTATTCATTCGTCCGCTTCTGTTTCTATCAGTGTATGTTCAAACCGATCGATGCATTCATCATGAATGTTGTTAGTCGGACTAAGTTCAACTGGAGATGTCTTAACGTGATCCATAAAGCATACCTTTTCGATTTAAGACGCCCGAGTAGCAATTGAATGTCTTGTTGCTATGTAGGTAGTCCGATTTCTCTATCGTTTCACATTGTCTTGTTTATTTTGTGATGATCTTGTTGTCATGTCCAGTCCGTCCGTGTGGTGAAGACTCGCCTGCTATATAAGTTCACCGGGTCTGCTAAAGACTCGCGGTTGTAGAACAGGTGGGGTTTCTCGCTCGGGTTAGGTGAGCAAACGCCAGGTCTGCTGTTGTTGTGACCTATCCGATCGATCGATAAACGAACCCAATCGGTCATGTGATTTTCGGGCCAGCATAGAAGGAGGTAAGTTCTGAATCAAATGCAGCTTAAGTTGGTAGGAAATAGCACAGAAGAATCGGTTGTGAAACGATGCGCCATGTGGGAGATTCAGAACGAAAACATTCAAGCGATGATGACACTGGACCATCGTTTGACTCGTCTAGGCTCTCCTTTGGAAATCAACAAGCGCGCTGTTTAAATCAATTGTACACTCCAATAATCTACCCGAACTCCAAGCATTGGCATTTTAAATAACCCACTTCTTCATCCTCAAATTCCGAACAGGCGATTTCTTCTTCAAAAAGATGGTCACCAATAGACAAGTAATGCGTAAAGTCCTCGATCAAATCGTGTTTATCCTCTGGTGGCTGCATCACCGGCTGAATCAATGTGGATTTAAACCCTACCTTCATGAAAGCATTGATCAATTCATCTACATTGAAAATATCACAGTCAGCGTTTCCTTGTGTCAACTGCGGTAACCCCGCTCGAAACTCATCCACTGCATCACGTGGTACCGCTAAATTTTTCCCACAAACCTATAAAGTAGGGCACATGAGTTGCTTGTTTCTTACTTTGTACGATTGAATACCATATCTGTCTGGCCAAGAGCGAAACCAACCTTTGGAAGCCTTGAAGTCATTATGATGCAATCTTTTTGCCGGCTGGATTGCCTTCTTACAATGCTCTCCGTCATGGGGAACTCTCTGTGCTTTTCCCTCATAGCGATTAACCAAGCCAAAGTTGTCTCATTCACTGCCTTGAACTTTTAGTTGGTTTTCAGGTGACATCTTTCCTCAGATGCTCCGGCGTTCAAAATTCAGTCGTTCCATGGGATACAACATTGTAGACAGTTTTTCATGAAATTCCAAGTGACTTGTCTACGGAACTCTGAGTTTCACCTGGCTGTTTCAGCATTTCCGACACATTCTGTTTCTCTCTGATCGATAGGCGCTTGCACATTTTGAAGTCAAATGACACTGTCTCCGATCAGTTACATCGGTGTGACTTCTTCGAAAGGATTATCCAATTAGTGAGCAGTGCCATAAACGCGTCACATTAGGTGAAACGCCATTGGTTGAGTGCGACATTTCAGGGTGGATGGTCAATGGNGTCCCGAACATCGGTCAGCGACCAAGTGAGTACGTATCAGGAACTGCGATATCGCATAGCCAGAAACTACGCTATTAGGTATACGATTGGTTTGGGTTTTCGAAAAAGTGGGAAGATATTGTAAAATGCAACTTCTCAGGGGTGCAACATAGCAGGAGCTTGACAGTACACCTACGATCTATAATCAGAACCTAATTTGCTTCAAAAGGACACTCTTTGGAGTAGTTACATTATTTTGAAGTAGATAGGAATTCTCCGTACTGTCTCTCTCTCCCTCATTTCGGGTTTCGATGTAATCCTGTTTATTGCGGAAGATATATCTATTATACTATTTACTGAGTCCAAACGAACATGAGTGCTGTGAGTAACATGCGATCATGCTACTGTAACATGTGAATTGCGCATTTATGAGATTCCACTTGGTTCTCAGTTTTGGCTACTTCTTANACTTCTTATTTGTTGGAATCTTTATAGATTAAATAGAATAAACAAATCAACAGCAACGCCTTTGCGAAGATTTACTCCCATCCAAATGCGGAAAGAGCGGAATAAATTTCTAGATTGATAAAACAGCAGATGCAGAATATTACCGTTTTTTGGTATCGTCTTTTCTGGTATACAGTATTTTCTCTGTGGCTCTTTAAAGTTACTTATTCCTAAGTAACCCTCAGTTTCGTTAATGTAATGGTGATTCGACAGAGAAGTACTGCAAGATGTATGCACCTCGCACCAGTTTGGTCATTCAGATATCGCTTATGACATACCGTAAGTCGGCTCTGGCATTGCGCCTAATAAAGTGGGCGTTAGTTGATTCACTACGTGAACGTAATGATTCAAATGGGGCATTTTCTTGTGAACACAAAACCGAAACGAGCATCAGACGTTCAAATGCGATTCACATCGCCTAATCACGTTCAACAGACAGTAAACACTGACGAGAGCCGTGCCACTCACGTTGGGTTTTGTTCGAGCCAGATTGCTTCAAGCTATGGAAAAGTTAAGTAGTTCAGTTCCTAACAGGGAAACTTTTACGCTAGGTTTTCATTTGGTCCATGAGATAATTTGCAAATAAACTTGAGTCCGAATAATCTTTTCCAAATCGGACTAAACATTCTCTTCGTTTCCCGTGGCCTTGGAAGCAAAATGAATGTGATGTAAAGTAACTGAACAAAATAGTAAAAGTATGGTCGTGATTCTTTCACACAAGTCGCAGCTGCGTTCCTTGCCACTGTACTCAATATCTACGCTAAAAATAAAATGAGTATTTTCCTTATTNTTTTCGTGTGGTACTGTTAGGGCTGATGTCTGATCCTTGGTTTGTTGTTTTTAGAAACTCCACTTGCTGATTCCCCGAAAGCAAATGCTTTGAGTGCACTGAAAAGTCGTTTGAATCATCTTGAAGTACAGATGATGAATGCGGTTTCGGAAAAGCAAGACATGAAAAAGAAGAACACGGAACTAGCTGAACTATTGCTCAGGCTGACGGAACAGAATCAGAAGTTGACAAAGGTTTGTTTCTTGACCATCTAGTTTTGACCTGTTGCTACTCCTTTTTTCGGGTTTTCTCGTTTGGCGAAAAGTCATTGAAGAAACCTAGTCTTCTGTTGCATTTGTCCCGTGTATACGATTGAGGCATTGCCAAAACCAAGAAACAATTGAGCCAAGTAGTAATTTTGGGGTGCCACTCACAATACATTTATTGTCTTATGGTATAAAATTGAGCTAGTTTTATGGCCACTAACTAGAATTGATTGAGACTTTTTTCAATGTGCTTTTCGGCTGAAGTTCCCTCACAATGGAATCGCATATTCGCTCATACAGCTGCTTTGCGTTCGGCAAGTGATGTATGCCGTCTTCCTACGAAGATTTTCACTATATGCCCATTACTTCATAAAGATATATATATATATAATTTAGGTAACGTGATTATTTTTACCACTTTCAATGCTTCATGTAGCCTTTTCTAAAAACATTACGTGAGTTGCCTTTGATTGTTTCGTCAATGAAAAACAAACCTTCATTCCGAAAAAACTGTGATTTTGTCCGCAACTGCAAACTTATTTAGACGTGTAATTATTCTGTCTGTCCGTGTGTGTGATCTGATCGATGTTGTCTCGTTTTTGCAAACTTATGCGCATACTAATGTTGTGCCGCTGTTCTGAATCTCTTGCAGCACGTTATTTTGATATGCTCATACAAACTTTGCACACATCCACGTGTACGGTGTCTAATGGAACATGTAATTTAAAGTATGATAGTTATCACGATAAGTGTTGTGTGCTTGTCACTGGCATGATCATCATTAATATTGTTATTCTCAATGATAATCATTCATTTAACGTATTCGCACTCATGCTGCTTGTGGTCGATCCACATCACGCAATGACGAATACGCGTGGAAAAATGAAAAGTGGTGAATTCAGTTCAACTAGAGTGTACAAGAGTAACACACGTTTCACATAATATTTGGTGCACTTAAGTAACGTTGCAAGTTGCACGAGCGAATTCTCCATGATAGACGAGAGCAGAGTTATTGTTGTGGATGTTCGAACCCCGTAAGTCTGTCACACTCCAGATGAAGGAACTCCTGAATACTACCGTCATACATGGGGTGATAGCTCGTCTTGTTTTTTTGTTTCTTTCCCTCGTCTGTATTCAAAGTAAGATAATGCTTCCTATCAACAACACCTCGTTTACATGAAACTTACAGTTACTATCCCGTCATCTTTATCTTTCTTTTAACTGCTATTACTTTGGATTTTCTTCGTTCGAGCTTGTTTAATTCGAACCCGTCAATCTTTCATTTCACCGACACTGCGATCTTCTCTATCCAAGTTCCTCTTGCAAGTTCCCAATAGCTGGATGCCAGAAACTAGGAAAAATCCCACTTCCGTTTTTCCTTACACTTGTGATCTCTCTCTTCAAAACAATCTGAACCTATTGTAAATATCCCCCCTCCCCTCTATATCTCATTTTTTACGTGTCTTCATATGATAGTTTCTACCCTTTCTATTATAGACGATTTCGATAGTGAAATAAAAAGTACATAAACATTCTGTTAACGATTGAATCCGTACTAATTAAAATCAAACTACTGCGAAACCCATCAGTTAACTCCCATTGATGCAAACACTATCAACTTTGAAAATGTCTTTTTACGATTGAAGCGCCGAATCACATATAAATTACTTTTAAAATCGATGAACTTCTTTGTATTCAATAAAAGGAAGTAAAACTAAGAAGAAAAAGAAGGAAAGATAAAGAATATTGCCCCCTCATAAAAGTTTCAAATCTCAAGGTTCCTCATGCGTTTCTTGGTTTCTCGCGGTATAAAGATAATAGGTATATCGTAGTGTCAGATCCAAACGACGTTCGGAGTGTATCGAAAAATCAATTCACAATGTGATATGTATTATAGGTAGATATTGTAATTAAGGGAATTCACGGTTATACTGATCAAATTAAATATTCTCTGAGTTTTTACCGAAGGTACTAGTCTACTGCTGCTGATGTCTTTGTTTACTTCGGATCTTAGCGGCTCTTCCACCTCTCTTAATTGAAGCCTTTCGGGGATTTACGTAAAACTACTAGAAACAAGATTTTCATCTCAGAGAAATGAGACCTTCCCTTTGAAGACGAACGTCCATGACTCAACGGGTTAGGAGCAGTTTTGCGTTTGGGATAAGGTTAAACAAAATGTCTGGCTAAAGTCGTGTATTTTTGAGTATTTCTAAACTTTCTAACTAGTTAAGTCTTCTTTCCTTTTTCGTTGTTTTTATTCACCCACCTATCTCCATTTTCTGGCCGCAACTGTTAGTTCTTTCATGTTTGTATCAATCTTCCGAAGGCAGCTGAAATGCTACGAAATCAATGTGCCTATGCCAGCTAATTTATGGCTACAGCTCCCTCACTTGCTAAATGATATTTCATATCCAACAATAACCAAAATTATTTCTTCCGCGGATAAAATGAATTTTGAACTATTATTTTTGTCAAGAAGTTTATTTCCAGTGATAAATAACACCCATCCACAAACCCTTTTCATTCAATTGAGTCCCATGGTGGAGCCATTGATCGAACCGTTCCAACCTATAATGGACAAAATTGTACTTGCACGATTAAGAAGAAAAACGAGTATTTTCTTCCGTGCGTAAAGACGAGTACGGTATTGAACCGGCTAACTAACCGCACTCTCCTTGCTGTGTGATCCANNAATGAACAAAACCGGTGGAACATTATGAATCAGTGGGCTTAATCAATCCGTCCAAGGATTCCGACCTGGTTGGATCTTACCCCACCAGTTTCGAGTTCTGATTCACTTTTAGCTCCTATAGACGTAGTCCGTGGGTTACCACAGAAATCCGTGTTTAGTTCTCATTTTTCTGTTTTTGTAAAACGCCAACTGATCGTAATATATTAATATATATATATATATATATATATATATATATATATATTTCCCACCGGCTTGAAAACAAGCATGGTGGCAACGCAACAACAATAACAGTGAAAAGTGGGTGAAACAGTTAAACATGCGAAAATACAAGATAACAGAATTTTTTGTGTTTCACCATACACCTTTGCAATTTTTTTGTGTTGCTTGATGTTTCGTTTTTCTTAAGGGGCACGGGATTTCGACAGACAGACCGTACAGCATTCGCGCCACTGACTTCTATTCTGAACCATATCTCTCAGCGTCTCTAACCAACGACAGTCCTCATTCCTCGGGCCCCAACCTGAAGGACGGGCTGCACCAACCGAAGCCAAAGCTGAAGCCAGCTTCTTCATGCCTCTAGCCCGTCATGGTCTGACCGCCGCGTCACTTCTTCCAGCCTTGCCCGGCACGTGCGAAGAGAGCACGGAAAGATAGTCAATGGGCAGGCATACGCAATATGCAATACCAAGCCATCGGAGGCGATGTAGAGCGATTACGTCTGTTAGAAAACGGCTATCCGCACCCAATACACGACGACGAACCTTGTCAGTACTCACCCGGTGTTCCCACCAGGCATGAGCGATGCTTCGGAGACATCGGTGGTCGCATACAGAAAGTCGATTAATATCCTCAACACGGAGGAACCAGGTCTCTCAACCTTAAGGTAGAACCCTAC
>UZAN01052469.1:5667-17576 GCA_900618425.1 Echinostoma caproni
CCCATTTTTATCCTGTGCTATCTTACATGTGTTCATTTTTAAACATTGAAAGTAATTGGCTCCAATTCCTCTTTCTCTCCCCCCACCCCCACCTCACACCTCTTTCACCGGTGACTGTTTCAATCGGTTTCATCATCGCATTTCTCAACCGTGTCACTACTACTTGCTTTCGCCTATTCGCATGATCTCAGCGAAATGGACGACACAACCAGTATCTTGGCTAATTCAGTGGTAATTCTTATTTTACTTCATCCTTTTGCAGTACTTTTCTTCATGCGCCACACCCACACACACTATCTCTTCCGCAGACTGTTGTCTCAATTGCTGTAATGTGCTTTTGTGCCTCATTTGTCAAGTGTGTGTGTGTGTGTTTGCTTAGAGGGGGGGGGGGAAGCAACAGTTGTTTTTATTTAATCTTCACATGTGCGATTTTTTCGTTCTCATTGTTCACCCCTAGGAGGACTGCTGAAGTCTACTGAAGTATGAAATGACCCCATCGACAATTTGAAATAATAACGGACTCTATTGAGTTTGTGAATAGACTCAACTTGCCTCAGGACTGTATGTTTCTGGGGAAATAGGTCTTACCCACCAAGGCTTTATTTAAATTGCTTCCACAAAAGTGCAGTTTTCATTCTATTCATGGTTTGCTTTCTAAATGAGGTACTGAACAGTGCAAATATGAGCGATCGGATAGAAAAAAGAGAATAATGAGAAACGGATTACAGAAAAACCGCGGATAGAACCAATTCAACAAAAGGTCTGTTTTATGACTTCTCGTACTGAGATTAACTGATCTCCACTCTGTTGATTTCACACAGCTTCCCACTCCGGAACCCGTGATCCAAGATGAACTGACAGAAAAACTTCGACAGGCATTCAATGATGTTGCTGGCGGTACGGGTGAAATCACGGCACATGAACTACGTGATATCTTGAACGTGGCTTTCACCAAGGGTACGTTCAGCGCTAGCGGTGTGTCATTGATTTTTTTAATAATGCAGAAGTTTCACCCTGGTGGTTCATATACAAAACTTCGAGCGGATTTCGTTTCTCGTGTTATTCGTTCAGAGTAATAGGTGTCTGGACCGGGGTTTCAGTTTTAGTGCTCCTTTCATCGGGTGATGACGAGTGTCGCAGAAGACAGTCAGTGTAACGAGAAGGCGAATCGGCTGGAAAAACGTTTATTGATCCAATTCCAAAAGCAACTGGTATATGCGTTCAATTATATACAATCAATTCTTAACCGTGCGGCAGGATGATTCATGCGTCAGTCTGGTGGTTTTGGTTTGCACTTGGCACGTACGTTGCCTCTTCTTCCGCATGCCGTTCCGACACGATCGTAGCGCGAGATACGTTGATCGACAGCTCCGACGTTGTGGTATTCGGCGGATATCTTTCTGGTTAGTTGCGGATTGTCCATCGGGCTGTAATTGTCGATTCGTCCATTTCGAGTGGTAGTCGACATTGTCTCGCGAAGTACTTCCAGCCGCTACGTCTGCGCATCTGGTTGGATGGGCCCCATTCTTGATTCGTTCGCTAGTCGGGGCTGTCTTTGTGCCACCTTCCATCATAATAGGATAGAAATAAAGTCAAACTTGATATGCGGGAGAGTAGTGACTTAAGTCAATACAATAAACAGTAAACGCCAGTGAATGGACTGATGACCCACGTTTGCTGAACTCAAGAGAACCATCCTCACAAACACGATGTCATACATCCCCCCACCCCTTCGGCTGAATTTTATCGTACTGTTTTTGACTTCACTGAATGATCTTAAATTGCTTACTATGAACCCTACCCCATGGATCGATTGTGCTAACTGGTTTTACCGTAGTCCATGTAACTTAATCGTTGACCGTCGGACATGACAACTTGTCGCGAACCACCACCTTTGGACCGAATCGCAGTTGTTTATTACCCCCATTCAACTATAATTATTTTAAAATATACCCAACCGTTTTCGCCATCAACCGGATATCTCAATTTAGAGACAATCAAAAAAGAATACTGCACTCAATCAACAGTGGCTACTCTTTCCACTGTGCCGTTTTCATCGATTAAACTCTACCGTTATGACTCTCTTACTTCATTCTTAAACACCAGCAGCGAGTTGTCCTTCATCGTTACATTTTAGTCATAAAGATTTTGATTTGGATAAATTTGAATAAGTAGTATTTAGAGTATCAATATTGGATTAGCCTATTCGAGTTATCACATTTCAGTCTTTTTAGTTAATAGTATTTCCTGTGAGTGGGATACGCTAGAACCCATTGCCAGATCAGGTTCCTTTTCCCACCATTCACCTTACATTTATCGGGAGGACCTGTACGCTAGTTAATCACTTTCACTCCACATTTCCCAAATGATTCCGTGGTAATACATCACACATGCCTCGGTATGTGGCGATGAAAACGAGGACTCGAAAACGCGTGACCAGTATGCGGGTCGTGTTCGAGGCCCGCAGGATCGACTTATCCTGTCGCTGGTGACAATAGGCAATCTAGTTCGTGGACACTTGGATGTTTTTCTTTATGAGTCAACCAGTTCCTCCATTCTTACCCTTTATTTCTTTCCTGCTTGAATTGTTCGTATATTACCGTCTATTGTATGGTTTAGCACAGAAATCGAATCAAATGGTACTACTGTCGTGTTGAAATCACTTCAACTTTACCCAACTAATCACTGAACTTCTGACCTGTCGTTGTTGATAACTATTTTCATTTGCAGCTTGCTTTTCTCATTTTATTCTTGTTTATTTCAGACTTTCCTTTCGACGGTTTTAGTCGCGAGACAGCCCGCAGCATGGTGGCCCTGATGGACGTATCCTTTTATCACTTCGGTCTCTTTTTAAATTGATCTTATGTAATTTTTTCATTGTTTGGTTTTGCAACAGTTTAGAAAGTAACCACTATCACTTATATCGTTTCTTTGAACGAGATCCGTCTCACTAATTATTCTCAGTCCAAACTCTCTGTCAATATAAAGATTGTCACATATCGTTAAATACTACGGGGCAAGGCTATACCCTGCTTCCTCTCACCTTTAAGGTGTCATCCGGCAGTCGAGGAATCGACCAATAGATCGGGCAAACCGTTTCAATTCTCCATCTACCTAATGAAAATTTCCCTTGAATGGAACACATTGTGGAAAACAAGATTGGCTTTCGGTGATTTGTTTTCTCTGAGCAATACATCACAATTTATATGAATCAGGTAGAAAAATAGGGCGATGATAGCAAGGGTGAAATGTACAACATTCTTTAATGTATCAACCGATGAAAACAAATAAATAGAAACATGTTTTTTAGATACATGGCGTTCTATTCAAAAAGTGTCGATGGTTTAATTGGAACACAATTTGTCCTCGCAGCATAGTATCAATAGTTAAAATTTCATTTGGTCAGATTAAGTAAGAGAGAGAGAACTGCTGCGTTAGGTCGTAGAATGAACAAACTAGTCATTCGCTGATTTCATTGGCAATGAGATTACAATTGATATTCAAATTCGTTATCCCAGTCCAATTCCTTAGTAACGATGTTGTGTTGATACATTTTATCGAAAACAATTGCCTGTTTAGTGAGAACTTGTTTTTCGTTCCAAGTCTTTATCCCATTCGCCCAAGTGTCGTGTATTCGACAGTCCCGACACCCATCGTTACCTATAGTTTCTATTTCATAGCCCCCCCCCCCTGAGGGCTTTTCAATTGATCGATTTCATCCTGAAATCTGATTATACAGTTGTCTTTTAGTTCCAAGGAATTGAAGTTATTACTTTTTCCATACATACTATCGATTGTCCTCAGTCAGCTTGAACGATTTCATTGCGAAATTGTCAAAGACGAAACACGTCGAGAGTGGTCTTGGCAACTCTTCATTTGATTTGGTTCACATCAGTCGTTTAAGCATTTCTTCTAATTCACCTCGAATGGGATTAAGTAACCCCAGTTGTGTTAGTAAAGTAGATCCAAACTTCCCCGAGCAAGGTAGATGTAGTCTACCTAATTCGAATGACTCTGACAGGATCACACAAATCGACAGTGTTTTCTAAATATTTTTTTCAGTTTGAACTTCATATGTAATTGTGTACAATGTCGTGGATTGTGCCGAATATGTTTGATCAATGTGGCATCTAAGAAGAGATTCACTAATAAAAGTGTCCATACTTATGTATTTTATATTGATATATATATATATTATATATTATATTGCGTTTATATTCTGTGATCAAATATTCAAATCCATTTTTATGTCTGGCCTCACTGGTAGAACACATATTGTCCGAGCTAAATAAATAATCCGAAATTAATTATGTTTTCATATTTTCTTTCTATGTCACAGTGAATGGGATATTTAGTTCTATCACTCACTGATCGATGGATATTAAAAATGATGAAATTATTACAGTATATCGGTGTCAAACATTTTTGTAACTGCCTTGCCTAACAAATATTAACTAACTGCCACTTTATTCTGGCTCGTTTGCCTAAATCTTGTAATGTATGTTGTTGACCACTACCTGCGCTAACTATTTGTATATACACATAAGGTTTTTTTCCTTGACGAAAAACGTTACCTTCCACTAATTGAATTTCACAATGCAGGCAGATCTCAACGGTTCCCTCGGTTTTACAGAATTTAAGCAGTTATGGCAAGATTTACGGATTTGGAAGGTGAGTGCGCTCGAGGTATTTATTTCTTATTTACGCGCTTGACCATAATAATGCCACAGTTTATTTGATTTATTAGTTTGTTTGACTGTTGCGCGTGGTCCAATTTAGTTATCACATGCTGTTCACATCCCTTGGGAGATGAGATCTATCTTTCAGTTATTTAAAATACACTGATAACTGAAATTTAGAACCTGATATCTGTTTGAAAGTCTTTTCAGTATTTTTTCGGGTGTCCTTAAATCTAGCGACTTGAGAGATCAAACTACATACGAATTCCAATGTCTTCAAAATCTTTCGTGCAGTTCTGTTGTAGCGAGCCATATACTAGAACTTAAGGTGAAAAGCCCAATAAAACCCCCGACAAAAAGCTGAGATATCAGTCCCATCATTAACTGAGTTACTCATTATCCAATCAATAGTGTTTATTTGACGCTTCGTTTAGTTCACGCCGTCTCTGTTAATTTAAGTTACAGAGATCTTTTAACTAATAAACCAGTTCATCTCTTTTCAAGCATTAGGCAGCTATGTGGCCCAAACCAACGCAGTTACTTCCCTTAAAATGTGCAACCAAGACCTTCGGTTAACCAAAACCTCACACCGAAGGCATTCGAACGTTATGTGAAGTCTGCAGTTCATTTGGCGCAGGCATCAGGTTCACACCCTTGGGATGCGACTCCACATCCATGGTATCGAATGGAGCCCATCACACATTTGAGTCGATGGTATTAAAATGTCGATTCAAGTTCGTGTGCTTCTTTTTGAAAAGCATGTAACGACAACATGTCAGTGATCGTACATTAGTTTACCACATCTCTCTTCTTTCAGTTGCTTTATGGATACAGCGACTTGTTCCTGTATGACCGTGCATTTTATCTTTCGTTATAAATATGTTTTTTTTCAAACTATAAATTCGTGGTTTTGTTTCCACAATTTCAACTCAATTTAAATTCACGGCATAGGAACTCTGTTCTGGTTTAATTCATCAAGTTTGATCAGTCACCAACTCAATGACATACAGAACCTAATTGGCTCTTCAACTTTTTGCGGAGTGGGATTTTTCATTCACTTCCTGCATCTTTGATGTGTCCTGTTGTGAAATGGTTAATCACTTCGCGGTTGATATGCGAACTTTGACCAGTAGCCCAAGTTGTTCTTTGGGCTAGCCTATGTGATTAGTGCTTATGGAACTTACACAACTCGTTTAAAATAGCATTGGTATCTGTGCACTACTAGACCCCTGGAAAGTTGCTTTCAGTTGAACTGCACTGTTCTTTTGTAGAATCCAGTCGCTTTTGAATGGTCGAGGTTGTCCTTTTAGAAATTTCCTGTTCAACATGCAGTGTGTTAGATCACATCTTGAACTAAAATCCTATGATAGACTTGTGGAAGGAACTAATAGGTTACTTATGTATCGCATAAATAGGTTTTTGAGTGTCTATCATAAAGCCGGATCCATTGTTTGGCCGGAACAACTGTTTCCTAGTTTGAAATCAGCTTATATTCGCGCAAAATCAACTGGGCTTTGTATTTATAACACACTTCCTGGGTCTGATACAGATTTGAACTGTTACAAATTTGCAATTCGTACGCACGTATGTCAACACGATTGCCTTTGTGCACGTGTGATTTATCTTCTGCAGTTAAGATATTATACTAGTAAGAGCAGATCTCTAGACCTGAGAATGATTGAAAGCAAAACCTGTTCGTGGCATTATTTTCCTCAGAACTGATATCATCAATTTCATTCACAACATTCACGTAATCTGGTAAGTTTCCACTCTGGCTTAGGTTTATATATAGATATATATATTTGTCAGTGGTTTATATTATTTTAAATATATATATATATATAATAAATCAGTTTATATGCTCAATTGCCGTTGGTCTCTCTTATATTGAATAATGTTAGTATTTTCCTCATGCGTAGTTCACATTTGTTATCCTCGCCGCAAATTGATCCTGAAACATCCCTCTATGCGAGGCGATACATAGGCACAGTATGATTGAGCAAAATGTCACCCACTTGTTATCATCTCATCATGAAAGCCGTTAACACGTACGGCTTCACCTTCTCCCTTTTGCCGTCTACGGCGCTTAGATATTATTATCACGCCTCCATGCACCACCGGGGAAACTAAGGGAACGCATGTCCTAGAAAAAACATGGATTGAAATACCAAGGTGTTCCTGATCGCATGACTGAACGTGCTGACAAGCTGGAGCATTCACGAACGAAACACAAAGAACAAGAAGAGAATCGTGCCCCGAGTTGTGAAATCATCAGCAACAACTCTCGGAAAATAACAGAAAAATCGGGAGCATTTTTCGGGAATTTTTTTCCCACTCACTGTATAACCCCATCACAGGACACGTACATTAATTCTACTCCTCTAAAACATGAACACTGCATATAAAACTCCGTATGCTCAGTTGTGATTATTTTGTTTTCATGATTTGCAGAGTATGTTCAAAAAATACGATCGTGATCAGAATGGAACATTCGACGCATTCGAACTGCGTGATTTGATGCGAGCACTCGGTAGGTTTTCTCACGTACTGCCCTTTCTCTCTCACCGCAAGACGGAAGTAGACGTATTTTTTTTACTTGCGCATAATGGAACTCCCTCGGATCTTAGCTTCCCCGGTTGAACTGTTTGACAGAACACAACTGTGATATCTATTATTTCACCCTGGTTTTGGACTGAGGTCAACTGTTCATTTTCGTTGTACACTTTGAATATGTCGCATATTACCTACCTTTCTTGTGAATCATAATTGCTGTTTCTAGTCAAGAACAGCACGATTTTCTCAGTGCATGGTGTGTTTGAGTGCTTTTACCCTAGATAGAACTGAGCGGTGAAACCCCTGCAGTTTATGAAACCATAGCAAGGGTTATTTTTTATCAAGCAAGAGCGAAAAGAAAATCCTTCGCGATCCATTCGGATTTGAATTCTTTATGTACTTTCACTAGCCTTTGATTGTTTCTACCGGTTAATCGAGGGGCGTTTTTCTGCCCTAGCATCGTGTGTTTCTTCAGTCACTGTGATCAATCAAGCTCGTTCAATAATTACTTCGGTTGCTGAAACCGAATCTTACTCGAAGGTCATAAGAGAGTTTCGCTGTTGTCCACTGCTTAGTTATTTATGCCGGCTCTTTTTTAGCCTTTATAAACGATCATTGCAGGAATTGATTTCTTCAAGAGCGAGTCAGTCGGAGCTTTCACTCATTTTTATTTCTTTTTAATTTTCTTTCCTTATATTGAATATTTAACGGTACAGTTTTCAAGAAGAGGAAAGCGATCAATCAAAGGGGTAGCATAAATGCGCTGCCGTCAAACTCATTCTCATTTTTCGGTCATTCAACTTTAGTGCATAATTTCCAACTATATTGTAGACCTCTTTGTATCAAATGAAACGGATATTCCTATTTTCCTCTGAGAGTATATTAGGAAAGCTGTGCATCTGTACCAAGTGGTAGCAGTCTGTATCTATTGTTCTATTGTCTATAACAGTGAGTTGGGTGGGATGGAAAAGTGTGTTGTAGGGAAAACAACTGTTTTATACTATGTTGTTCTTTGGTTCAAGCCGATTTCTCAACATGATCACGCTTTGTGCGATATCCTACGTCAACTGTTCTCTTTCGCATTTGAATTGCTGATCTTCACCATCCATTCTCCCGCACGCAAATAACATGATGTTCATTTATGACTTGTTCGACAGGCTTTAGTGTGAGTAATCGTGTCTACACGGCCATTATCTCACGATACGCCAATCATCGGGGGAGAATCATGTTTGACGACTACATCTTGCTCCTGGTGCGGTTAGTCACTGTCTACGATACGTACAAAGCACAGGAACGTCTCAAAGACGGTCGTGCCGTATTCGCTATGGAAGATGTGAGTTCCGTTGTTTATTTTTTTGTGAATAGGAATGGTGCATTGACATCGCATTTGCGTGAAAATCAGCTCCCTGTACCACATCAGAGATTTGCTAAACCGCAGGTTGAACGGTTTAAATACAGTCCATTTTTTCACAGTCAATTTAACCTGTATCATGTAGCATTATATCAAGCCATTCTTTGATAAACGGGTGGTGGTTGAAGACAGGGGAATCCAATTGGTAAATAGTGATAACATCTTATATAAAACTGTAGACTGAAAAGTGGATGAAATCATATCATAGGTAGATCGTTATAAATTTCCAAGGAAAGGGAAATTACCTCACTGAAATAAGTAGGCGATACTTAATTTGGTCCTCTGGTTGGTCTAATAAAGATACAAGTTCACCAACACCTGCATTGACTGCTCAAGTTGCTAAATATTGTTTTTGTAATCAATGCTCCATTTTCTGGGAATTACACTCCTATGCTTTTTCATGTTTAACTCCAATAAACTCATCGCCGTTTTCTTATTATTGAGTCTAAAAATAGTTTAACCTTCTCATTTGCGTTTTTTTACTGGTTAAGAACTTCAGATTATAACTTGTGACTGCACCGTACAAGGAACGTTCTTTGAACGCTTGTATTTTTTGCATGGTATAAGTGCAGTCGAGAATTTCGAAAAAGAAGTATTTGCAGCATTATGTAGAACGTTTTTAGTTTTGTCCAAATATACCATCTTTACACATGGTGAGAAAACACAGAGTAGCGAACAAGCTCGTTTGCGGTGATTCTTCTACAGGCCAATACATCAAAATTTATAACCAACTGTTTAGAAGGGAGGAGAAAGAAATCATGACAAGTTGGAAAAGGAATAATCAACATTCCAGTTTTTAGTTTTTTTCCGATCAATTTTCAAATCGTTGCTCATAGCATCTGTTTTTCATGGAATTCAGTTTGTAGACCATTCAGTATGTCCTAGAACGCAGTTGTGTGACAATGAAGATGCTTTTTGCATTGACTTTCCCATATCAGCGTAAGAGATATTTGCTCCCATTATGAGATACGGTAGCACTTTCGATCAACACCCTTGTTCGGGAAACCTTCGGCTTTTACCGTTTGACTACTTTACATTTGTAAGTAGAGCATCTTTGTTCCACTGTTTTTCTTTCCATCTGTGGCACCTCGGATTAGGACAAGCTCAACCCACCTGCTTATTGGTTGCTTCTGCAAATCCAACCATCGTTAACTTGATAGAATACAGCTGGTGAAAATCAATAAGCAAGTTAATTATGAGGGACGTTTTAGGCATGGCATTCACTTGGCTCCGAAGACTAACGCCTTTTCAAAGTACCGCATAAAATCGGATCTTTTTCTTTTTTCCTTCAGTTCGTTCGTTCGGTGATCTACATTTGAGTCAATTCAAACTCAGTTTCTCGAGATGAATATCCAGACGCGACGAGTCATGCATTTAGTTTTCCGTGAGGTTCTACTGCGGTCCAAAATTTTTCTATCCACAAACGATATGTGAATTCACGGAAAGCAGGTCTCAGAAACCTGCATTTGATCCGCTTTCTCGGAGCGACAAACAAACTGATTACTTTGGCTTGATTAGAATGGAGCTAATTTGCTTCGTTTCTTGTTTCTCTTCCTCTTATATACATATGAATACCATTTCATCGATCCGTTGTGGTTGTACAACTACGGCTCGGTCAGTCGATGTGACAATCAGTCCGAACGAAACACCTCATCTCTGTCCGTGATAGTCGATCTAGTCACTAAGCCGATAGGTGTCCTTTTATGTTTTTGTGTTCACCTTTTGTTTTTCGTCTCCGACGGCATAAAAAGAACTTTTGTTCAAGTTGATTTTTTTACTTTCAGGGGTTGTCCCCTCTTCCTTTTTGTGACTTGACCAATTAAGACAAATCTCGTGTAGTCTTTTGTTTCTCTCTTTTGAAACAGTTTAACTTTGAAAATCGCATAATATTTGCAGATCATTTGGTTTTTCCAAGTTTTTCTCTAATGCTGTTGTATACGAAAATGCTTCGGAAGAAACAGATAATATCTCCGAAATCTTCCGTTTGTCAAGCTTACGAAAGTTGTATCACGCAGGCCGTATCAATTTGCATTTGCGTGCTGTTGTTGCTGATCTTGATCACTGGATTGGATTGTGCATGTTATTAGTAGGTCTTCGATTCGGATCTTTTAGATTAGTTGGGATGGTGTAATAATAAGTAGTATATACTGGTTCGCATGTGCTGTCGCTCCCCGCCCATTTGTTTAACAGTTAGTATAAGATCATTAAAAATTGATTTCAGTGTTGATTTTTCCGAGATTATAAGCCGCTAACCCATAAAGTATTGTATTGTACTTCACCTGAGTCTGAATGCAGACTGTGCCAAACAAATCATGGTACAAAGATCTTTATAATAAGAGAACGCTTTCTGATTTGTTTCTGGACGGAATACCGCCAGGTTGCTCAGGTCAAGGCGGGTAAATTTTCTTGATAAATTCGCAATCGGAGCCTCTTGCGAACCAAAATCACTACCCGCAAGTTAGCAGAGCAGTTTTTGTATTGTATTGTATTTAATCTTTCAGCCAAAAAATAGACCACCGCTACAATTCTGGTGAAAACAGGTGAAAAAGTGGGATGTGAAACGTACGAAAATATGAGTTAATTACTAAATGCATTAGAAAGCTCAGAATGAACACTTTCCTTGTCAGCCAGTATCCAGGCAAGATAGGATACCAAAGAGTTTCTGTATGCGGATATGCGAGACGAGATAAGTTTGTACTTCGAACCGGTGGAGGCGTGGGATTTGCATGCACACAAGTTAATGTGAGGAGGATGGGTGCAATCAGATAGGATATTGTCAGCAAACTTCAAGCACGCATCAATATGGGCAATACAAATGTTGCCAATCAGAACAGATAGCGGAACTTGCGAGACACGGCTGACCATTGAAAGGCTACGCCTCAGCAACTTGAAATCAGCCTTCAGCCAACCAGGAAAAATTACAGGGGAGCAGTACACGTATATAGGAAGGACACATTGTTGAAAGAAAGCGTTTATCACCGACAAGTCAGAACAGAAGTGGCGCAGTCTTCTTATCTGAAATGAGAGATTTTTCAACTTACGAGCAGCACTTTGGGTATGTAAGGACCAGCGAATGTTACTTTCAAGTGTGGACACATAAGTACTTCACATGGCTAACTTACTAACTTTACTTTACTACGGCTGGCTCCTTGGAAGGGAACGGCTTCATGAATGTCTCTGATGGCCGCTATCCATGCTTGGCGGTCGGCTGCAAGATCCTTGCAAATATCGATCCAGTTTGTTTTCCATCTGCGAGTGCCGTACAC
>UZAN01052470.1:0-17575 GCA_900618425.1 Echinostoma caproni
TGATGATGATGATGTATTTCAAGCCGTCGCACAAGGCACATAGTACATCCATCCGCCTTTCATCACAATCGGATGGTAGACGAAAAACCAGTGCGGACACAACATTGCTCTTCCCCGGCAAGTGTGTTCATCAGAGTTCTGCTCAACATAAATCCGTCGAAATGTCATGAGGGGATTAAAAAAAAGCAAAAGGTATACGAAGCTGCGGGTTATAAAAGAGGTTTCAAGAAAGAGAAAGGAGTAGGGTCACAATATCACGATTCCGCGGGGCTAATAAACTTGAAGGTGTTGATACGAGTAATCATCCAATATTGTCTCATTTATCCTGATGGGGTATCGGGAAGTGGCAGGAAGTAGAACACAACAGAATATGTCAATGAGTATACTGCCTATTTTATGAACTAGATGAGGAATAATTTTATTAAACGTATTTTATATACAATTAGTTTTACGAGAATCAACTGGCCGACGGCTTGTGAGGAGTTATCATCTAACATTGTGCTTGAGAGTTCGACTATTTGCTAACAGTAAAATTGTATGTCGTTACTATGAACAATAATACCATCCACCAGAATCGTATTGATTTCTGCACTTATGTCGTCCGTTTTGCTAGCGATAAATACATATATTTGTGTGCGCACTCAGGTGCACATTCAAAATTTTGCCGCCAATCCAGTGCAATCTGACTCGCAAAGGTGTCCTACAGTCCGAGCGATTGTGACATTTGCTGACCGTCTGTCAGTCCCACCGGGTCCGATTTTGATAATGAACGACGAGTGACAACCCGGGTAGAACAACAGCAACAACAACAACAACAACGAGATTCGGGTCTTTATATAATGTTTGATCTGGTTTCCATCACCACTTGACACTTTGGGAATCCCTTTTCCTTGGAGCGCACCCAAATCAGTTACCCAACTGGCCAGATACAAGGCCCACTGATGTGATATCGAACACTACTAGCAACAGTTTGCAAAACATTGCCAGTTTTCCAAAACAGTCACATTACTGAACATACTATTGATGAGATCCAAGTAGATCGAAACGGCTGTACAGTGCTTCATAGCTTTTCGGGTTCGTGCTTAATTCGCTTCATACACGGCGAGTTTCCTCTATGCAACTGACTCAAATCTTCCTATAATATGATGTAACAACTAACCAGGTTGTGAAATTTTCCAACTGAATTATAACCCCGGAGCCTAGGGCTGAGATGAGCTAGGCGCGACGCCCACAACAAGCTCGTAAAGATGGATTGTGCTATATCATGCGTGAGGAAAATGAGAAACGGTCTGAACAGCTTCCCAGTGGCCAAGTGGGTAGCATGCTTGCGTTCTCCCTGTGACGTCCAGGGGTTCGGCCCACAGTTGGGTCGATGGATTCGCCTGCACTGTGCTATTGAGACCCAACCAGGTCGAAACAGCTGTCCAGTGCTTCCAAGCTTTTCAGTTCACGCTTCATTTGCTATATACACGACGTCCCTGTTGGGTCTTAGGTAGGACAAGAATGCACACGACTTTGGGATAAGACGCCAGTGTGCAAACCGGTTTTGTAGCAATGCCTTACCAGTGCACGGGGACAAAGAGGAAAGAGATCAGTATGAGACTGGAACGTCGAGTTAAGAGAGATGGCGGGGTTTGAAAAGGCCCCTAATGCGGAATACAATTCTGGTGACAAAACTACTGAAAATATCCCCGCTAGATTAGTCTCTGGAGTTTAATTCCGAAACTGAAAATGGATGAAAATGCCAGTCGTGTGACCCTGTTTAAGTAGGCTGTTAATTCTCGATCCGTTTGTGCTGCTGAATAGTTTGATAGTATAGGCAAATAACTAACAGGCTTTTATACCCCGCTATTTCCCGTATTAGAGTTTTCATCAAGTATATCTGTCATTTTTGACCGCTCGAAAGAAATTTTTATTACCGACAAAGAGTACTGGATAAATGTTTTGCTTACTTCTGATTTCTTTCATTCGTTGAAACCCACTACACTTGAAGGTCTTTTTTCGTTGGCACTTGTAAGTAGGTCACGTTTCAAAACAATGTTTATCCACCTCATTTACTATGCTATAGATACTTGGGCAATTGATGGTACGAAGGAAAATCAATGCCTGTTTTGGGTTGCCTAAGAAAAAAACACTTTACGGGAAGGGAAACTCTGGTTAGGCAATTACCTAACGCCTACTCCTAAACGAATTCCATCAGTCTGGTGAAACACTTTACTGGTGCACGAATACGTGGAGGCTGTCGCTGAATACAGATTTGTGCGTTTTCATCGTATGCCTTCAATCCATCGATTTTTGTATTGATTTTCCAGTCATGCGAGGCTTTCAGGGCATTATGATGTACAGTTGAATAGTTAAATCCAATTCAGATGAACACGGAATAGACTTTATGCATCAATAGAATAATTTTTCATCGTTCATCAGCACCACTCTCATCGTATACATTGATGATTTATATCTCTCATATATATATCTCAGGAATTCACAAACCTAACAATCAACTTGTGGGAAACAGAAAGTATTCTCAGTCAGAATGAGAAATATGAAAGCTTTCTAACTTTGCAGAATGTGTTTTGAACGTGCAGTGACCATGATAAATTGTGTGACAGGGTGACGCCAAGATATTTTACTATTTTTGGTTTCGGTAGGGGTTCATGATCGGTAGAAAGGGTGGGGAAATTACCTATAAGGGCTGAATATGGTACATCGGCCAAGAGGGAAAACACAACATCCTGACATTTAGGGGCATTCAATGAGAGGGAACAGGAAAGGGACCAAGTGATAACGTCAATGAGCTTGCTTTGAATTTCGGAAGCCTCTTCAAGGGTGGATGCTCTACAACCTAAAACAACGTCATCAGCGTATTTACAGTCAATGAATGCAGGAGGAAGGGAAAATTGTTCGACATACATAGAAAAGAAAAATGGGGAAAATATTGCACCTTGCAGGACACCAGAAGAAACTGGGCGAGTGGTGGAGATTTTGCCGTTGAGAAACGTAAACTGCCTTCTATCTGTGAATTAATCACAGATCAGTCTGCACGTTCAAAACACATTCTGCAAAGTTAGAAAGCTTTCATATTTCTCATTCTGACTGANAGAATACTTTCTGTTTCCCACAAGTTGATTGTTAGGTTTGTGAATTCCTGCAAGGTCCCCCACTGATTGTCTTGCTTCCCAGGGATTTTCCCCGTTATGTTGAAAAAAACCTTTATTTACTGATGAGATCTCTGAAGCACATCTCTAAATGTGGTGGCATTGTCAGGGATAAACTGGCCGATTCTATCATTGACAGACACCTACAAGCATGTGAAAATTTCGCCGCCAAAATACTCTCAGACACTCACCACCCATTACATAATGAATTTTCAAAAGCTGTATCTACATCATCCACACGCTCAAAATTTAAACTTTTATTTGCACGTACCTCTGCTTACCGAAATTCTGCCTTGCCATATCTATCACGTCTTCTTATAGGCAAGGACAAACTTTCCACAGAATTGCGCAAATACGTGCTTCATTGACAAGCACAGTATCTACTGAGTTCAATTTCATTGTGTATGATATTGTGAATTTGAATCCACAAATATGGTGTAATTGCTGAAAATACACTCATCCGGGTGCACGAAGCTACTACTGACTTGACTTGCGTGATGAAGAATGTTGCATCATATCTGTTGAAATCACCGACAAATTACATACAACGAATCGCTTGTTCGTGTTATGATTGAGGTAGGAAAGATATCAGAAAAGCTATTGTTGTCCGAGCTGATATTGTGGGTGTCAAATAAATGTTTCCAAGAGGTATGAAACGAACCCATTGAAAAAGGGAAGCTTACTTTGAATGACACAGCAACGTGTTCTGTCAACCTGGGTTGTGGTGGTTCGGTGGTCACGTGACCAAATTATCACCCTGGGAATGTGTTCGAATCCCATCACTACCGCCTAGCTTCCCCCATTGTGTCGAAGGCAGCCCTTGACTCACCGCTTCCCTTTCCTTGAAAATTGTAATCTTGTACATTTAATAAAAGGAAGTAAAATGAAAAAATCGTAGATGGCGGCGGTGATGGCCCGTTGGTATCATCATCATCAAATTACCACCCCGAAGGACGTGTGCACGAATTCCACCACTATCGCCTGAGTTTCCCGTTGTGTGTTAATTTACCGCTTTCCCCCTTCCTGAAAATGATATCGTTATATATTCGATAATGGAAGTGCCACATGCATCGAACACTTCATAGAACTGGGCTTATAGGAGTTCGGCTGCTTTCGAAGTAGTAGTGGAAACACGTTCTGCATACTTTGCTGCCGGTATTCCACATTTCACTTTTCGGGTGGCAGTGATATGCTTATATAGGAACTTTGGATTTGACATAAATTTGTGTCTGAGATTCTTGGAACTCCCTTTTGTCCTTTCTCACTAATTTTACACAAAGGTTTTTCCACATGATACAGTTATCCCAAGTGCAGGCAGTTGTATTGCATTCTTGTCACGAGAAATTTCTCTATGACGTCCAGTTCTTTGTTTTGGCTGTGAAAAGTTGATAATCGCATACATGATTTACTGATAGGCTTGGTTTTTGTACGAAACCCTTATGAGTTCGGTGGGAGTTTCAATGAATCTTTGCAGGACACCAATAGATCAAGCTGTTCTATCAGGTAAGGTCATTGCTTANTTCTTGTAATATTCGGAATAGAAATCGTAATGGAATAGCGCGAACTCGGATTCCGACTGAACACTCACTGAGTGGAGACCAAAGTCAGGCAGAACCAAGATGAGCTGTGGATACAGTTGATTCTGTTCGGAAAATCATGCAAATAAATATCATAAGCGTCAAATAATCATTCATCCATTCTTCAATGTCCAATCGACAACGATATAGCTCATTTGGTTACCTTCCATTCAGCCAATCCGATTGATGTGATTTGTGACCGCGGGACTAGATGGGAAATCTGTTTCCTGATTGGCGTACGCGTTGCACGATCACCAAGGTTCACCGATTGTCTGTAGTCAATAGGAGTAAGTGTGTTGATTTCCAGGCATTCCTCCATGAGGCGTGGTAAATGAGATCGAAAAGCAGAACTGCATGGTCGCTGCGTCCTAATGAAGACTTGATTTTGACAGACTCTACCATAGGTTCCTCGTTTGTCTATAAAAAGTCCAACCTTGATGGTAAATAGCTGTTTCAAATCTGATAGGCTGCTTTACATGATTATATGTGGGATATGGGTCGATAGTCTGTGTTGAATTTCGTTTGAATGGATGTTTATAAATCTGGCATTTTATAAAATTGAACATTTAATGTCTCCTATTATAAGAAAATGAGTGAACTTTATCGAAAAAACGTATCTCATGGTCTGCAACAGTGCCTCGTAAGCTAAGTCTGAGGATGCAGACGAGCGATAGACTACACCGATCAAATAATTGCTTTGCTTTTGACAACCTCATTGTACACCAAAGTGTGTCGGGGGCTGCATTAAAAAGATCAAGTGGTTCACATTGAAGATGGCTGCGAAAATATAGCATTACAACGCCACCTCGTGTAGATCAATCGCCTATCAGCAGGGAAATTCCACATAGGTGCAATTCAGAGTCGNGAATATCTGCATTCAATCAATGTATTCTAATCCCACTACCACTGCCTGACTTTTCCCATTGTGTGATGAATGGCAGACCTTTGGTTGGCCGCTTCCTCTTTCCTGAAAATGGGATCTCTGTATATCCAATAAAACGAAGTAAAAATACAAAAATGAAAACATTATGGAAATGTAAGCCGATTGTTTTTCGGAGCTGTTGATGACCAGCTGGTAGTTAAACGAACAGAGTGATTCCGTTTAAAAACGATAATCATACAACTCCGTATAATTCTTAACTTTATGGCGAACTTGAAAACCAACTCCCTTTAGCGCAGTGATACGCCCTAGCATTTACGCATACGAAACACAATATTATCCTTCATGTATCATCGAAGAGCCGCTCAAAGTGTTCTGGGAAGCGTTGGCAAACTACCTTGGATTATGTCACAGTTAGCAAAACCTTGAACTCACCAATGTCTTTGATTGAAGAACATTCGAATAAGATTTTATGAATGCTAGAAAAAGTCGAAAACCAAAAGAGCAGAATTCTGGAAGACCCCGGGGCACGACCAAAAAGAGGAGACAATGAACTGACACAGTTTACTGACTTAAAAAAGGTTTTGTCAGAACACAAGTCAGAAGGCGAACAATTGTTTTCGAATGATTCATAATCGTTCCTGCACAGATCATATCTTCGCTTAGCTGCTTTCAAGTTCCGCACACTCATGATGCTGCTGGTGCCAGGAATACACTAAGTGTCAAGGCCGCGAGCTTACTTCTCCACTGGAGTCCGGTAAGTAGCCACTTGTGTTCTGTGTTACGGGTCAACAGCTACAGAACAAAGCGCCGGTGCTTATTCGTCTTATTGGTGTAAGCACCGAACGGTTTCAGTTAACCAGAAATGAAGGATTAGTTTTACAAAGACCTCTCTCAACTGCTTCAAAGTATTCGATCACGTAGTGGTCGCCGGAGACTTCAATGGTGAAGTCGGGTCCATGGACGAATCAGAAAGACTTCTTGGGTGTCCGCATGCAATCCCAGCCAACCGGACAGACAACGTAGGTCATCTACCTTAACTCTGAGCTGATCACGAACTATTCAAAATATGACAAAGTGCTCCAATCCGAAGAAGTGTAGATAAGTGAAAAAGGTTGTGGCTATCGAAAATATTTGCAATCATTTTCATTTAATTAATTATTTAATCAATTAATTAATTAATTAACTAAACTGGCAACCACTACCAGTTGGCACCTCTGAAACGGAGATTTTCCGGAAAGTTAGTTACCTCAAAATGTATAAGGCCTCCGGCCCGGATGGGCTTTGCCCATCGGTTTTTAAGGATAGAGGTTCAGCATTGGTCTTGCAGATAACGAAACTCCTGGGCTCATTATGGACGAGAGGGAGAGAACGGGTTCCAACATTATTGTGTGAATTGGTCATCATACTGATTTGCAAGAGAGATGACAGGTCCTCGTGTGAAAAATACAGAGGAATTAGTTCAATGAACATTATGTCTAAGCTTCTCACTGGCATTATACTCCGACGATTGTCTGCCCCACGTGAAGAGAACCACGCGCTCGAGAGAGAGAGAAACAGGCCAATTTTAGACCTGGTTGATGTTATGCAGATCACATCGTAAATCTTCGACAAATTTTAGATCACAAACACTCCTTTCGTAGACCCACCATCTCTGTCCTCCTCGATCTTAAAACGGCTTCCGACTCAGTCGACCACTCAAAACTCTGGTGCTTCCTCTCCCTCTGAAAGTTGTGCCCAAGAAGTTTAGTTTAATTTCACGATTTAGTCATACTATTAACCGATGTCCCAAGTCCGAACATGCACCACATTTTCCGAGCTCACCACGGAGACTGGTGTTCGTCAGGGTTGTCTGCTTGCTCTTTCCGTATCTATTTTTAACTTTATCAAAGATTTATTTCTTGAAAACTGTCTTATCCTCGAACGCGGATAGCGGTATCCATTTGCCCCCAGGAGATAGGCTGTCCGATCTGGAGTGACGATCCAGGTAATTAGAAGGCTTTTCTGGATAGTTGGAGTGCTATTGTAGCCAGCCATATTTGGTATACGCTTTGCACGTTCAAACTGTAAAACAATGCTACAAGACTGGACTGGCCCAGTCCCCAACCTCACCTTAACTGAAGGAGTGGCAAAAGAAGAAGACACATTTTTCTATTTGTGCAGCTATATTTCATCTGGTACGCATATAGAAGGCTTCATGGACACTTGCCAACTTGAGACTTATGTAGCGCCGCGTGACAGCCGGCTGTCAGTGAAGAGTACAGTAGATGTTGCAGCAGTTTGGCCAGTGCCCCTTTACGGTGCAGAGACTTGGCTATTACGGGAAATGGATAAAAATAGACGGTCGGTGTTCGAACTCCGCTGTCTACGTAGTCTGGTGGGGAAAACGGAAGAGAAATGCTGAACTTAGACGCAGATGTTTAGATAGGGTCAAATCAAGTACCGTTAGGATCCCTGGATGAGAACACCGAGATTATGGTAACCGGTGGTTAGAGAGACTGAGTGATATGGCAGAGTATAATAAACAGTGGTGCTCGTGCTTCTACTCATTATCTCTTCAACTGTAATGCATGTGCACTCTCTATCTTCTCCATCTTCTATTTTATTCAAATTGGCAGCTAAGAAACAATAATCAAAACCAATGCAGGAAAATGCATGTTTTATGGTTTCAAAAACTGAATAGAACATGGCTTTTTTCATATTTTGACCGCCGATTCACCTACGGGCTCGAACTTCACCAAGGCTACTGAACTTTACACAGTTTATGCATGCCAAATTGTATAATTTAAACAATGTAACCAAATAATAATAACCCTCTCTTGTTAGATTTGACTCCATCAAGTACATGTGAATGACCTTCGATGGACTTCGCATATTCTATAAGGTTGTTTCAATTCCATATCCCCCCCCCAAAGAAAAACGAATCAATCATTCGTGTTTATGTATGCAAATGTGGTCTCTCAGTTTTTCTTTATTTTACGCCTGTAATACTTCCCGGACTCTGAAAATAACAATCCTATCACCATCAATCGTGTTTCACTCACTCTCTTTAAGAAATTAACCCAGAACTGCATTCACCCGTTACATTCTGATCTTTCAATCTGCCTCTCTCGCTGCAATACACAAGAACACGGCCAACTCAACGGTCTGTGACCACTCACATTAACATTTATAGAAACCTGATTGTTCCCTATCTAGCTTGCGTTGTAACGTCCAAAGAAATGCCTGCAAAACGTACTCCGAGCTCGGTACACAAATCTTTGATGCTTTGTGGTTCGTTCTCACAAACATTTATTTTTGTTTATGTTACCTTTTCACGCCACAGAAGCAAGCAAACTATCGCTGATTGAAATCCACAAACACACACACAACGTAGGAGATCAAGGTTTCAAATCAGGCCACAGTGCCACTGATGACAGCTCACTCCCATCAGATTGCACCCAACTAGTCTAATTTGCTATCGACTTCGTGCATACTGATTAGCTCAAAATTTTATTCATCTGTACCTTTCCTGTGTCAACCTGGGAATTCGATTCGCCAGCTGCGCAGTCAACCCGTTCTACATCTTTTCCCATCAATTTTTAGTCAGAATCCACCATTCTCAGCCATGACGCACAAACCTCTAGCCTCGATTAATTCTTTAACCACAAGCCGTAATCCGATAGTCAGTGTGTTGTCAGGTACTACTTGCATTTGTGAGTAGGTCAGCGGGCATAACAAAGCGATTGTTGGACTTCCTCAACGTCTCCGAGTGCGTTAAAAGATTTCGTATTTCAACTTCAGTACAGACAAACAAACGCTCTCGCTAACTTGCACTGACCACTGGAGGATCCTGAGAACGATGACTAATTATCACAAATTAGATGTTTTGTTCTGTGTTTTCTTATTTACGCCAATCTGGTAGACATTCATATGGGAAATTTTTCTCAATCGGGTACTGGCCTTTTGGAATCATAACCAATTTAAGCGAGTAAGATCAAATAGACCAAAATATTCTGTGATCCCATATGAGTAACGGAGGATTGGATCCAATTTCAAAGATAATTTCGTCGAGTATACATCAAACGAAGCGTGAATTGAAAGCTAGGAAGCACTATTGGACAGCTGTTTCGACCTGATTGAGTCTCATCAACACGATGCTAATCCATCGATCCAATTGGCGATCGGACCCTGGACCACATAGACAGAACGCAAACATCCTACCCAGTCGGCCACCGGGTATCGAATCAAACCGTTTTTCATTTTTCATTTACACGATATAGTACGATCCATCTTCGCAAGTGGGTAGCATGCTTGCGTTCTGCCTGTGATGTTCCCCGGTTCGATTCCCAGTTGTATCGATGCTGATGAGACCCAATCAGGTTTAAACAGCTGCCCAATAGTGCTTCCTAGCTTTTCAATTCAAGCTTCATTTGCTATGTACACAAGGAAATCACCGTGGAAATATTCTATGATCGTCGAGCGTGGAAAAAAGTTTTTCACCTGCAAAGGTTTCTGTTGCAAGGCGTGTTGAACAAATGCAAAAATGTGGCGATTGTCTGTTGCGCAATTAACCATCGTCACTGTTTGAAACATCTGTTTGGCACACCAAGTATGGTTGCAGTGTTTGCTGTGAACCAGTTTTTGTTCTGCCAAAGTGTACACGAATCAATGTATGAAAACAGCTTGTCTGTTTGCATTTCGAAAAATACCTCTTCTGGCTGAGATGAAAACAAATATTGTGGTTTGTTTAAAATTTTGCGTCCACTGTAGTCCGATGCATGGTCGCATTGTTGATTATTTGTACTACTGAAACAATTCTGTGACCAGTGGATATTAACACGGAGAAGCTTATGGAAAATGCTTTCTACAAAGTGGTCTCTGTGTAACATTCACGATTCGAGATACCGGTAACAGATGAAGATAGAGTTCAAGTTAGGTCCCTTATTGAACGAGAGGCTTTGGACGATCTTTTAGCCCATTTCGGAGCATCCGTAGACGCGACGGTACCATAGGTCGTCATTGGTCTTGTAAATATTATAACCTCAAAGTTGCGGGACCAGATCGCTTTGACCAATCGGTATATTTCNATATTTCAGTTTGTTTCAATCTGACCGGTTCCGAGTTCCGTTTCACTGACCGAATGGTTACCTTCTTGTCCTCATAGTGATTTCCCTCCAGCAATTGATCAATCGAAATCTTGCTGCCTCTTCCCTTCTTTCCTTTAACTACCTCACTGTGTTTGATGAATTGAAGTCGTCATTGAATATCCTGTATGATTTCCTGGATTGAGTGTTATTTCGGTACAATGCTCGATCCTCGATGCCAAAGTGATTGGCTGATTCTTTCAGCTCATCACTTCTGCGAGCACATTCAATTACTCGCCATCGATCCTTTGCGCCAGTGAAATACTGGGATCTTTTCTGTTCATCTATTTTATCGTTATACATATTGTGTATGCGTACAACGGAAATTAAGGTTCGAAAAATACTACTGCGACCTGTGGGAGTTAGTTTCTAAAGATCCATTGACGAGGTATCGAGTAGTGCATAAGGTTAATACAAAGTAAGTTTGTCCTTAACGAGCCACTCCTATGGGTAAAAATTCACAATGGAAAATTAAAGATATTTTTGTCTGTTATTTACAAACCTCGACATAAATTTAAAATAAATGATTCAATACAAAAGCTTCCGGTTACATAACTCTGTTTAAAGAGGACTTACCCTAAATCAGTGGATACATTAAACAGTTGGAGGCTAATGAACATAGTTCACGAGAAAATATACCCTGCAGAATTATGGTCAGTTTATTCAAATAGTAAAATCGGACAAAATTATGACATTGAATACAGAAGACAACAGCACAGTTTTGCATAATGCATCCCCTGGATCATTTCGCTGCATCTGTATACGTACATGCTGCAATCTATGTGATCATTAATGAATGGTCAGTAAATTAAAAAAAACCATAGGCGGAGAAAGATTGCGCTCAAAATTACTAGCCAAGGTAGCGCCAGAGTAATAAGCCATTCACGCTGTTTACACAGTTGGATAATTTTGGTAATTTTGAATGGCTAGTACCTCGGCTTATTTCAATAACTTGATGTTGTTTGTGTTGTAGNGAGGATTCTGAACGCGTCGCGCAGCATGACAAATGACTTCATTTCGATCAGGTGTTGTGTGGACGACGAACTGAGTTTCCGACAGGTCATTGGTGACGTCTTACTTCCCAAATTCCCATTCATTGTTTTCTGAAGCTGTGATGGGCTCCGTAACTCGGTAACGCAGTTTTCTCTCCGTTCTGCCGATGCAAATGGCCGAGCATCCACACGTGAACTGATAGATATATTCGGTGAGGAGAGACAACGGTTCTTTCACCGGGAGTATTGGCAACCCGGTAGTTGTAAAAACAACGACAGGATCAGCTGCGTAGTAGTAGGTTTGTCTAACGGCCGATTTTAAGCGCTTGCTAATCAGCCAGCTGCTGTCATCACACTTGAAAGACAGTTGCAGGACACACTTTCATCTTATCTGCACCTGGTGTCTTTCCCCGTGTACAGTTGAGTTGGGAGCGCTTTAAGATATCCATTAGTTTGTGAAATTTTTTGAATCTTGCCATTTTCTTTATCCAGGGTATCCGCTGTGCAATTCTGTCGCGCCGTGTAGAACAGAGCGTTCGAACTAGATCAATCCTATATCCCATAAGAGCAAAGCTAGTAAAATGGAGATATTGTCCAGACCACGTATCATTTCGGAACACAGATCTTCTGATTGATCCCTCCGTTCGAAGTGAAACTTGCACATCCAGAAAGGCGATGCTGTCTTGTGTTTCACTGTGGCGTGTCAACGTTATGTTCGGGTGAAGATTGTTCAAGCGTTCAAATAATCTCTCCCCGTCTTCTTTTGCATCACAGATGATGAATATATCATCAGCAGACCGGCACTATAGTTTTAGCTTTTGTAATTCGTCCNACAAAAATGTTCGCCAGAACGGGCCCCAGCGGACTGTCTGTGGTGACTCCATTTACCTGTTGATATCGTTTACCTAGGAAGGATAAATTCAAATTATGAGTACACAACAGTAAAAGCCGTTCCGGCTAGGACGATCGACTGCTCAACCGACGATCGTCACATTTTCTCATTTATTCAGCAAGTTCTATGGTTGAGAAAAATTTTCAACTTTCCTTGATGGTAGAATATTTCGATGTTTTATCTGACTCGCTTATATTAGCATGGTTAAAGTTTGTGCATCCAGGCTGACAGATTTTCTATCATTCATCAAGCATTGTGGGTTTTGTTGCATGGGAGTAATGGTGGATTTTGTGTTTGTTTACGTGATGAATTCCTCGTGTAAATGAGGCGTAAGCTAAAACGCTGGGAATCACTGGGTAGCTCGCATAGACGGGTTGTGCTATATCACGTAGATTCAAAATGAGTAAGAGTCTGATCAACTACCCGGTGGCCGAGTGGGTAGTATGCTTGCGTTCTACCTGTGAGGTCATGGGTTCGACCCTCAGTCGGGTCGGTGGATTACCATTGTGGTGTTTTGTTTGAACGATTGGCGGGCTGAAAGCTAAAGATTTGCGCATCGTGGCTCAGAATTGCTGGTTTTGTCTAAATGTCAGGGATAAAAATTGTGGTTCGGTATATTGTGTCCTTTCTAAATGGGATGATTCTACCCGGGGTGATATCCATTTAAACACAATGCATCGCACCGCACGTTCATCCGGCCCTGTGAACTCAGTGGGCGTGTTATTTTCTTTCCAATCTCCACATCTCACCCTCCTGCTGGGTTTACGCCGGTTGATCTATGGACAAAACTTACCACTCTTAGCGGTGTTTTAGCAATCACCAGTCGTGTGTGTGTGTGTGTGCGGCTTGTTCCGATATGTGGACGCGATAAACATGCATCCCCAATGTACGCATTGACCATCAGTACCAACACAACCAGTTTTCTCATATCATCACCGTATCGGTTCTCAGTTTCCATAAAAGACACCAACGAACAGGCTGGCTAAACAGTGATTAAGCACCCGATACTAATCCTTTTGCGTACGTCTCCGAATCGAATCTCACTTGAATACGAGACTTGACCTCTGTATATAATTGAGACATACTATTCTGTTGTTTAAAAGGTCCCACGGAGCTCATAATGAGAACACAAATTGGCAAACAAGCTCGTGTTGTAATGGCATGATTAAGACACACTGAAAATGAGCTTGTTTGCCAATTTGTGTTCACACACTATTCTCCTTTTCATCTTTCATTTATTCTTTCCTAATTATCATTTCATCGAATACACACAATTATACAAACGATATATTCAAATTCTGGTGGAGAACGGATCTATCTAACGATTGCCACGTGGGAAACGGACATGCGGCGGGGGGTGTGTGGGGGGTACTGGTGGTGGTGGTGGTGTGAGATATTACTCATTTATGAGCAATTCGCGAATGGATGNGAATGGATGCAATTGACGGTTTCTTCCAACGGTCAAAAATGAACAATACATGTTGGAGCGAATCGCTCTGTCCAGTATGGTAATTTAAAATAATGCGCATCTACCGTTGAACCGTTCCATTAACTAACCTGTGTGCGTATGTTGGAGTTCAGCAGATTCGTTCCAAATGTGACATTTTATTGTATGGATGGCAATTTACCGATGGCCTGGTCGTTATTCGTAATGAACAATCTTCTGCGACCGGGCACCACCTTGTGGAATTATAATACTTGTGGGCGGTCATATGTTTCTAACCCATTCAGTATTGGTCATATCATTGGATAGATGAATCTCGCCTCACTATACATAATTGGTCGTGACCATTAAGTTTAAAGATCATTCAAATAAATACGTGCATTCCACTTATTGTCCAAGGCAATCATAGTCCCGAAACCGATGCGAGCAATCAGAACGCAATCAAAAAGCTAAAACATTTTCTTGCTGCGAAATGTCTAATTCCGAGGAAGTACGGACCGTAACTAAATGACAGGAACTAACAACTGTGCGAATCGAGACCCAGGGTACCACGATTATCCAGACCTAAGCCCAAAAGACCATAGGTGGGATTATCTACATGTCAAGGCATAATGCTACCTATCGCGGGAATGTTTTAAAATAGTAACGATAGGCATGAGATTCCCATTCACCTTTGTGAATCGATCAGATGAGAGTAACACAACACTGGGTGAAAAATATTGTAATTTAGAGGGGTCAGTTGATGCTAGTTGTTTTATGTTCATCATCAAGAAAGTATTGTAAACCGAATCTGCTTGAAAAACGTCAGGTAATTGCTGATTTAACAATATTAATGATGAGCCCACCTCTCATATGAATCCTTTATCGTTCCCCTTCGAAAATCTGTACCTGTAAGAGTAGTAGTAGTTGTGATTTGAGGTACTATTCACGTTTGTAAGTAGCGTCTATGGTGCAAGCACATGGAGGCGATTGGTGGATTTTTACAGCATCTGAGAGTGGATCAAGAGATTTCTTGTTTTAATTGCGGAAATGAAAAAGAGGCTGTCGAGCTGATAATTATTGACGAACACAACTCACTGAAACTATTATCAAACTGTTGCAGAATAAATGTTTCGTAATTAGATAACTTTCCTCCTTGTAAACTTAAATGATTGTAGATAGTAGTAGTAGTATAAATGCACAAGACGGTGCCGAGACAAGGATATTTGTTTATTATGAAAATTGACATTGGAAAATTGGCATTCATACAACAAAATATCTCATTTGGAACGAGTCTACCGAATTTCCACACGCGCACAGGATAGTTGATGAACCGGTCCATCCGTTGGTACGCATTCTAGTAGTTACCATATTGAACACAGTAATTCGCTTCAACAGGTTTTGTTCATTTTTGACCGTTTAACGAAACCATCAACCGCAGCTTTTTGCGTACTACTCACAAATGTGAGTAGTACCTCACAACGGTANGATCTTAACGGCGCGGTCTCTGTAGCGCTTCTCATAAAACAGATGAAAGTTAAATAATTGTGAACCGGTAGGAACAGTTCTCGTTTTGATTTCGCTTATTTTTACATTTTATTTAATAAATCGATAGACCGGCTCTGCGGGATCCACCACTACGGGCACTCAGTTACACATGGTGTACAGTCTTGTTACTTCGTTAGCACAATACGAAATCGTACGCTTGACACATGGATAACCAAACTGGTAGAGACTAACCTGAGGCATCTTTGATAGCTCAGTCATGGGACAGTATGTATGAGGACATGGTCTGATGTGTTTTTTGCTGCGCAATTCTAAGACCCGTTTCTCTTTCTCTCGCCGAGAATGCTGGACAAATTTTACCATTACTCCTTGAGTGTTCTCGACGTTGTTCACACTTCTGTAGGCGATATTATGAAGTCGGATGATGTGTGTTGGACATCAACGGCTCACGTTATTGCCCCAAAGCACTTCCAGGGGCTTGCTTACGCTATACGAGGGTCTGCTATTCGCGTTCTGTACCAGTTCCAGTCTGTAATTCGGGGTTATGCCTGCAAAAACAAACAAAAAACCAGACGGTCAGTCTATAAACTGGTGCCAGTGTAATGCATACATTGATCCCTCCCTACTGTTGGTTGGGTCAACAAAACCAATAACTATGACTAACCGAAGGTGTTTTGAGCGAGCACTGTAAGGGGATAGAGCGCACGCGATTCCAAGTGCAAGACAAAAAAGCCAAAAATCATTGCATGAGAGAAGTATCGAATAGAATAGAACCAAAATGACGAGAGAAGAAAAAGACCACTTTTTCACCACAACAAGAACAACATTATTTTACACCGGCTCGGTGACTGGGAGTTCAATTCCAAAACTGTCCTAAGCTTCGGGTATTAAAGTGCGCGCCTGTTCAAGCTTCACCATTCTGATGCAACAGATTGAATTCCTGAGGACCAATTGTGAAGCGGATTTTTATCCCCCGCTTCAAGATTGTGTCTGTCAATCCAGCATATATCTTTCCAAAAACTACCTTATAGAAATGTCACCTTGTGCGACGTTGTAGCAACTGCTCCTCAAAGAGCCGCGCTTCCTTGCGACAAACGTACACAAATCACAGATTGAACGCATGCGGCGAAATGTCGAAATGAAGAACTCTACTCAAATTGGTATGATGCATTGGGCTTAAGAAGAAACAGGGTTTTGCCAGTGCTTGCACAACGTTTTACATGAGCGATTCAGTTCAAAGATCCTCTTTTTTGCTGTTGGAGTGAATGGTTGAATTCACTTTCAATTTATGTGACGTCACCACCACTGCAAGGTTTGCAGAACTGTAGTTACGGTACTCAAGATTTAGATTGCTTCTAAATGTTTACATCGTAATAGTGAACACACGTTTTTGAGACCTTTGGCATTTGTTTAAACGAAATATTTGTATAGAGAATTTCGCCATGTATATGGAAAATGAAGCGTGCACGGAAAACCTGGGGAACACTGAACATCTGTTTCGACCTGGTCGGGTCTCATTGGCAGTGCGAATCCATCGACCCAAATGGGGCTTGAACCCGGGACCTCACAGGTAGCAGAACGGTTTAGGCAGCTGCCCAGTGATCGAGTTCGTAGTATTCTTACGTTCTACCCGTGATAATCGGGAGGTTCGGTATCCCCAGTTGGGTCGCTGATGAGACCCGAACAACTGTCGAGTAGTGCTTCTTAGTTTTCCACTTCAGGCTGTATTTGCTCTTTACATGAGGAAATTTACTACAGGTTATTGGATCAGATGCACCACCACTATCAAATAGAAAATTCTGATGGCATCCTATTATGTGTGTAATTGTGAGTCGATTTTGTTGACGAACTGAACTGCTTGGTGAATGACAATATTAATCATCATCATCATCATCATCATCATCATCATCATCCGAATCATCATCATCATCATCATCATCATCATCATTGTACAGCGTAATACAGTAAAGCGAACTTCACTGATCGCTGCCAAACTCATCGTGCATACAAGGTGAGTGATAAGG